>BLKR01003358.1:0-148976 GCA_011170035.1 Teleogryllus occipitalis
GTGTCACAGAGAGACTGTCTTTGCTTGTAAGTGGTGTCCATATGGAGTTGTGCAAAAAATGCTGGCAGGTTGGATTCTCTTGAATGGATTTGACAGTGGGTTGACCGTTCGCAAATGCGTTGTATGTATGCAGCACGGCCAGTGTTTGGTTTATCACTACGCAGGTATCTTTTCGCTGTTTCAGCACTTACGGGATAATTTTTCCTCGCACAAAACCACGGTTTTTGTAAATATATTAATAATTATATTTTATTATTAAAATTAATTGTGACATTTAATAAGGTTTTCTGTCACGTTAAAGAAGCTGCAGGAACACCTATTTTTATTTAATACTAAATCGCCGGGACTCAAGAAAAATTGACGCAACATATTTTTTCAGGAGAACGGTTTTTCATGATAAGAGTAATTTATTTCGTGGCCGAAGTTAAAATGTTTTACTATATATACTGGCCGTCTTGTAAGCTATCTGCAAGAAATGCTGAAATTCTCATCAGCACATAAATGGACTATTTTCGAAACATTTTTTCCTACGCTTAAATCACAAATTATTTTTAAAGAGGGTAGTTTTCTTGTGCAGCAACGATATCACAAAGATGCCCAAAATTTACTGGCAGATAGTAAAATGCTCAAAAATCTACTTGTGTTTCAAATTTCAAGCATTTGATCAATATTTATATTCCGTATGAAGCGCTATTCCATTCATCTTGCTTGTCGCTCACTTTAGGTTAGTATTTGCAGCATGTCGAAAGGGTCGACCCAAAATGCTCTTTAAAACACCCTCACGCCAGTTCCCAATATAACGATTTGTTCCCGCATGAAGTTTCTTCCAAAACAAACAGAGGAGAAAATAGCTCACAGGTGGGCAAACGAGTTTTTTTCTCAGACGCTGGCCACGCGAATCACTCGGAACTCTATTGCGTGCGTCATTCCTTCCGATTTTGCATAAAGATAAATGGCGGAGAAATTGTTCGTCTCTTGCAGTCGAAATCTGAGACTTCAGTAACCACTGCAAACCATTGAGTACAAAAAGGAGATATTCCAAAAATCACCAATGCAAAGAGTAAATATATGGTATCAATGCTATGCAACGTTGTATCTTCTTTCCTTCTAATGGGCCTTTTGACTATAAAGACATGTGGCGTTAATAATGCGATCTTCAATGAAAAATGAATTAATTTCAATAATATTCTATCAACTTCAAAATCATTTCAATCTTCATCATCAATTTTAAATCTCTAGTGCACTAATCGTTTTTAAGTTTCATCTATTTTAATGTATTAAACTTACTTAACTACTTGCTCAAATAAAATGAATGCATTTATTAATTTGATAGACGATAAACATTAGTGCTTCTTTAATACAATACGCATGAGCACGAATTGAATTTCAAACGAGAGAAGAAGAAAAAACGATTTCCTCGTTCCTGCCTCAATTCGAATTACACATACAAACACATTGAAAGGACAGAGTGTCTAATTAATGACGCTACGTCGCGGAAGAGCTTGGAAATAATACATCTGGCGATAAATCGCTTTATCTGGCAACCGCACAGGCGCCGAGCAGAGAAGCAACACTACGGAGATAAGGAGAACAAGATGTTGCGCTGCAACTGGGACTCAAGTGAATACTGTGACGACCACGATTGTAATGAAACTGACAAGACCAGTTAAATTTTCTCGGGAGCGACATGTTAATGTTTTAAAGTTAAAATCGAGACCTTCAGGTGCACCGTCAAGGAAAGGAATTGTTACCCAATGAACCGAGAAGAAATATTCCTCCTCTGACCATACAGCAGAAAAGCAATGCGATGCAATATAATGAAACATGTTCCAAAAAATAAGTAACCCTTTAAAATATTTTTTTAATATTTTGCTAGTATTCATGTCATATTAGTGATGCTGTTACAGTGCATTTCATCAAGCACCTTCCTTGTTTTGAACCGCACTCATTAGATTCTGCGCGCTTCGTGTATTGAATCGCCGTATAAACAGCAGAACCCAGGGGAT
Source organism: Teleogryllus occipitalis (assembly GCA_011170035.1). NCBI lineage: Eukaryota > Metazoa > Arthropoda > Insecta > Orthoptera > Gryllidae > Teleogryllus > Teleogryllus occipitalis. The sequence goes on from BLKR01003358.1 coordinate 2,007, forward strand.
TTCAGTTCGAGAGGAAAGAAAATTTCGAGTCCTGGAGCGGATTTAATAGGGGGCACGACCTCACTGACATTCTAGAAATATCCCATTAACGAACTAAGTTTTACTTTCTCGTATACACGGAGTAATATACGTAGGATAGAAAAAGTTATGTAATGCTGCGCGAAGAACGACGAATTTTCGGCAGAAAAAAATTCATTCCCGTGCCATAATAACGAGAATGTGGATAAATCCTGTTGCTAAACAAAGAGAAAAAATCCTCTAACACGTGGTGTAGCAGGAATTCCTGATTGATGGGTCCTTGATGCCGAAATACCAATTGAAAGCAAAACGTCCGTCCTTCCGTCAGTCCGTCTGTGAACTCTGCTAGCGTCGAAACTATGCATAGGACGTTTTCCAAACTGAAGAAACCCCTATCCATCTGGTTCTAGTTGCAGCATTGAAATTTTGAAAAACATTCCTTAAAATTTGAGGGTTCCTTACCTGAAGCCCCCCCGGACATTAATAGAGATAGAGTAAGGTATGCTTTAAAGGGCGGCGTAGGTCCAATTTTTACGATTAACTCTGAATTTTCGAAAATTGCAAATGTTTGAATTTTTTCTGGCGTCTTCCTACTACTATACAATTGAAGATAGAGATTTTTCCTTCAAATGAAATTTGTTGTCCATAAATAGTTCTTTCATTAAGATCTTGTAGATTTTTTTGAAAAATATAGTAGATTTTGTGGAATATTGCGTACAATATTTGCTATTTTGAAAAATAATAAAAACACGATTTTCTGAAAAAGGCCCAAATTTTTTCTTTAAATTTTGGTAATGTTATTGACAAGCAAATCCTATAGGATGAAATAAACGCCATATAGCTCTATTCTTTTGTTTTAACAAAAATTTAATTTTTTTTACTTGTCTCTCATGACGGTAATATTTACATTAGAGGCGATTTCTTCATTATTATATTACTATATTTATGAGTACATGTGCTTTAAATAATATCAAATAAATTTTCTCGAAAACTCAAAAATTCGTTTTTGTTCAAATGAGCTCAAAATTACGCATTTTTGATGACGATCAAACGCCATTTTCTCAAAAATGGCTTCAAATATTATCTTCAAACTTTTCCAACGGATAGTAGTAATGGACTGTTTAATACTCTCTCTGTCCCTCTAATTCACATTTAGTTGCATATTCTGCACGTCTCTGAGCAAGTGCGGTACATCGAGCATTTTGCCTATCAGCAAAAATGTAATAGAATGTTCAAGATCTCATCCTGTATACATTTTTTTAACGTGGCAGCTGAGGGTATTATGTTCAAGATGGAATATGGCACGACTTTTTGCGTCTTTTTTGTTCCTGCCGCAAGATGTCACATTATCGCGATCGTATCAAGCAGTGCTGCAGATGAAGCGACTCTAGCGGCACGACCGAGAAAGACGCGAAAAGCTGTGGCGTATTCCAACTTGAAGATAATACCCTCCGCTGCCTCGTTAGAAAACCCCAAGTGTATATTACGACGTGAAAAACGTTTATTTGAGGCATTTTAGATTTTCACGCCCTAGAACGCTTCGGTTAGAAGTTATTTAAAGATTTTTTTTCAATGCTGCCGAGTGTTGCGGGTTGCAATTAACATGAATGTTTAGTTTTGTTCTATACCGCTATCTAGTGGAGTTACAAGAAAATTAACGGTATATAAACCTTCTGGATGAAAACCAGTCGTTACGTCTTGGCTTACAGTCGTCGTCCTCAAAGACTCGGGATTCTCCTCTCCTTCGGGGGGGAGGGAGGAATCGGAGGGGGGAGCGTGGGGGTGGGGACAAGTCCCTGCCGCCCGCCGGCGCAGGATGTCCGCCGCGCGCACACGTGCGTGTCTTCCGCACGAGACATACGTGGCCTCCCTTCAAGGTCATCACCAAGCCAGCGACCGACCCGGCGTCACTGCCGTCTGCAACTGGCTTCATAAAAGACTGCGTGGAAGGTGACTCATTTTGAAGTCCGACCATCGCTGCAGTTACTGCCATTCCGTTCCCGTCAGAGGCTTAAATTGAATGAAATCTGCGAGTGTAAGTCTCCTTTCGTTAAAGCATACGATTAAAATACAATATTGAAAGATTGGAAGATACAGACGATGAAGCATAAAGAATTTGACATTTTTTTTATAAATGCAACTTTGAATTACCTTCATAACAACTTTTTCTTTCTTTTTCTGTGTTTTAAGAAAATTTTATCCGCTGGTGACTCCCCTTGGACGGAATGTAGGCAGCCGTCTCTTCACACTTCCACTAGGGCTACCATTGTTATAATTTCTTGCCACCGGCACTTAACCGCTATTTACGAATCACTTGCCCGTCCTTTTCCTTTCATTCATTTTCCTACGTTTGCATTATCATCCCGTCACATCTATCTCTGTAATTGTCGTTTGGACTGGATCAGTTGCTGTGGACACACATTTCGATTTTCAGTGTCACTCGTAAGCATGACTCAAAAGTCGATTGTCCAATAATCTTAATTTTACTTGTGGCTCAACCAGCAAATCTTTGGTATTTCAGAAGCAAACAATTCTCTTCATGTAATTGATGTGTTTGGTTAATATTTTATAGCGAGTATAATGTATCATTTACTTTAACTTAGCATTAAAATTAGAGATCTGCACGCATTCAGAATACAAATTTGTAGAGGATGAAAATAATTCTTGTTTTTCGTGGAGACTAAATTGTGGTAGAAACCCTGCCGAGCGTCCTTCCTTTCCTTCACAAGGGACAATGCGAATGTGCGTCCAGGGGCATTTAAATTGGTTTGCGCCCTCGTAGAGTATTCTGGGGCTAGTGGTCTTGATGATCACTCTTACGCTCGAAGGGCAATTGAGATCGGAGGAACGTACCCTTTTTTTGAATATTTTCCTGGGGAAGAGGTCAAGTTAAACATAGATTCTTGTCCGCCACATAGGATTGTTTATCATGCCCTCTACGTATGTCTGTTGGATTCTTTTCTTATTTTCTTACCACCTAAGACAATTCCGTAACGATATTTTTTAAATTTTAATTAAGTAATTTATAAACTCAAATTTCTCTATGAAGGAACAGAGGTATAGAAAACACAACTATATTACATATGAGGGGGCAATGCATTACTTAAAGCTCTACTCTATACACTTTTTGAAACTAAGGCTAATTATTTATTGACGAATTTCGAAGATTTTATATAAAAAATCCTCATATACGTATATGAGTGCTAGAACACTTTTTGCTCTGCATCTTCCAATGTTTTAGCCTTCCTCTGTAACCCAATATTTTACAGTACGCCGCATTAGCAGTCATGAAACAACGCACGGGAAGATCAGCAAGTACCACATGTGTACAGAGTTCCCAAGGCTATTCTCAGGAGAGCTGGCGGAACGTAATTATTTGAGGAATGTGGTGCGAAAAAAGCTAAAGAAATAATTTACTTCCATACATAACACAGCAACCCCTGTGAACATTTTTCGTCATGGAAATAAGACGGTTTTGAACCATTTATAAGAAACTATCGACACAAAAGCTCCTAGGTGCACCGTTTGAGTTTAGCTCAGAGCATTCCGCTGTCTCCACAGTGACTGTGATCGGGAGGTCCCAGGGTTCGAGTCCCGACGGTGGTGCATTTTCGATACCAGCTGCATAACTAGGTCGAATTCAGTCGCTGTTTGGAGGAGAATTCCAGAGGTTAGCTGCTCTGATAGATAGTTTTCCGTGGTTTTTTCCATCATACCAAGCGAATGTCGGAACAGAACCCTCACAAACGGGTTACGGACCGCGCGCAATCTTGCCTTCTTCTTCAATAACTTATCCCTTCTCCTTTCGTGCATTTCATCACCATATATGTCGGGAGACTAGTCGGGAGCTTGGAATTTGTCTCGGGAGGGTTAGAGGAAACAGCAGGGGTAAACCCCCGCAGCCAAGAACTCGTCGGCGCCGGATCTCACCATCCAGCGGGGGAGGATATCGCCACCTCCCCGATAAAACATACACTAATGTGAGTAATTACCCTAGCAGTTGACGAGCCCGGAAACATCAATTATAAATCAATCAAACCTTAGGTATGATACTGGCGGATACTGAATTCCCCCCCCCGCCCCCAGCCCTGCATCAAACATATTTTAGACAGAAAATACAAGTGTGCTGATTAAGGTTGAGGGGGAACGCAGATGCACATGCAACCGGCAACATACGTTATCCTGCAACCTCGGCTGTAACTCGGAAACTGTAGGCTTCAAAATCCGGGTTTTCGCGTCCCCAAAAGAACACGAATTATATATTATTATATGCCATACTCTATGTAATGAGACCTTATTGGACGTCCTATTACATTTTTGGAGATACCTTCAGTTCGGGGCAAGAGTTGCCAGAAACGTTCGAAATTTGTTCTAGTTTGCAGCTACTCGTATTTTATCTTTTAAAACAATGATTTTTAATATACGGAAAGTTCGCACGAGCCCATCGAGTTACATACTATTCATTCCATCGAAGGCGGAACTACGCAAAACCTAGAAAGGAATTTAAATGAATTAAAAAAATTGAATTACTTATAAGTAATAAATTAATAAACAAATCTATGTAAACCGATAAAAAAGTCGTTAAAAAACATGAAATTCTTATGTGTGGCACCTCATACTCAAGAAAGTATGCATTGTTCTACATTGACCACCCGTCTTCCGTCTGCCCCAAGACTGAGAATCCCACGAAAAGCAACACGAGGGGCATGTTCACTCACAGCCCTTCGTTGCAATGGCAGCAGGCGCAGCCGGTATAAATACCGGGGCGAGTCTGCCCTGGCAGCCGGCAGCGGCCATTGTCGGCCACGCGCCATCGCAACCTCCGTTACCGCCTCCGCCTCCGCCTCCGCCCCGGCCCGGCCCCTCCACCTGGCGCCCCTTGCGATGTCGCCACTGCCCTGCCCACGTTATCGTTGCAGCAGTATTTCGCCGTTGCATCGCTCTCAGAGCTTTCGTCAACCCTGTCGTTTTCTATGTTCCCAACACCTGTGGCACCCATCCGAAGGTTCTTTACTAGAGCATATGGTGGCCTAAGTACGTACGTAAGTATATGGACAGATATCTCGGTCATTCCACGATGCATTCGTGCGAGGCAAGACAGTGCTTAGATATACCTGGCGTTTACAAACAGCTGACGTTTCCTTATTGCCTTCATCCACCGTTTGATCAATTTCATTAATCTATTCATTACTCATTATTTTCCATCTTCACACTGGGAGAGGCGGCATAGGGCATCAACTGATGACTCTGCATTGCCTCTGACTGGGAGGTCTTATGTTAGAGTCCCGACGGCGGCAGGAATTTCGACACTAGTTAGAGAGCTAGGTTGAGTTCAGTCGCTGTCTGGAGGAGAGTACTTGCAGGCGGTTGCTCTGATCGGTAGATTTCCGTGGTTTCTCCGATCAATAGCAGGCGAATGCCGGAACGGAACCCTAACAAACGGGCCACGGACCGCGCGCGATCTCTCCTTCTTCTTTGTCCTATCCTCACCCCTTATTTACATACACATATGCACTATACTAACACACATGCCGGGAGGCCGGTCGGAGCTTACAGCTTGTCACGGCTGGAGCGGTGCCCCGCCTACAGAAATATCTGTTTGGGGAAAACTCCGTTAGCTGACGGTAGGACAGCGTCGGATCTCACTATCTAGCGAGGGAAGAACACCGCCACCTTCCGAGGAAAGTATGCACTACACTTACGAGAATAATGACCGTAGTCGTTGACGCGTCCGGAATCACTAATCAATCAATCAATCAATCAATAAAAATCCACCATCACTGCCAGTGTCACGAATCCACTACCAGACGCTTTACGAAGCTCACATTGAAGAGTCGAATTACAGATTCGCACCTTTTCGAATCCGCAGCCGCCGCCACCTCCGTCATTTGAATTTCCCCTCGCCATCGGTGCCGGCGGCGTTGTCGCCAGCGCCGTCCCTCTAAGAATAGCGGCCGGACACCCCTGGGCATGGGTCCAAGAGGCGGCCGCTTTGTCTCCTGGCGGCGGCGGAGGGCACTTCTAGGAAGCCACGCGACGTCGCCACGACGCGCCGCCGCCCGCCCCCGCCCCCGCGAAGGCCGGATATATTTGCTCTCTGATTACTTTACGTTGCTAAATGGATAGCAGGGACTATTGTCGCTCGGGTTATGTTAGAATGTTTATATTCCTGGGAGTTATTGAATTTGTTTCCATTTAACTGGAATCGTATAAGATTTGGATGATAGTGAAAAATACGTCACTAGGCACATTTCAACTTTGTTGACGTTTTGCAATCGAATGAATAGATTTGCAGGAAAATTGTGAAAGTGTATGTCAAATTATCAAGCAAATTACAGGCCAAAATTCCAATTTAATCGCATTATTTCAGCTATCACTTGAAAACGATTTTGAATCGAAAAATAGCGTATCTTTTTATTTTTATTTCCGTTGTTCAGTTGAAAAAAATCGTTATCATCATCATCACAATGATCATTATCATCAAGTCATGCAAGTTTAATTATGGAATTAAGTTAAGGACCAATATAATTGAATTCGACTATTTTTCGTATATTTATGCACCAATATTAGGCCAATTAGTTTTGCATTTCTGCGGCATTCCAAGTTAACATATCGTATATAAACTAGTGGTGCTACAACAGTACATACTTTCTCGCATTATTGGAAAGAGGTAATACTGAAATACTGCAATATCTGCGCTACTAACACCTCAGCTATTGCTTGAAAACGTCCAATTCAAACAATACAAAAAAGGGCCTCTGATGCATTCATTTTGATAGAAGCAGCAGAAATTGACCTTTTGCTATTTTCGTAGTCAGAGGTTTCAACAAAAATGAAGCTTGCACCATTCTCTTAAATGTCCTTCACACTCCCCAAAATAAACGTTTAATCACAAAATTTGATGATATTTTTTAAATTTTGAAAATATCCTAGGGGCTACATGTAAAGTACCCCCTAAAATTAAATTATGAGTTTCAAATTCCAGCGGCCGCGATATCAGCCAGATCGATTGGCCAATGTTAATTTGGGAGAAAATGGGCTTAACGGTTTAACCGTTAACGTTATTCACAGACAGACGCACGGACAGACGTTTTGCCATCAGTCGATTTTTCGGTCTCAAGCACCCAGAAAACATGATTTCTGGCTACACCTACACCATGTGTTAGAGGATTTTTTTCTTTTCAATAGTTAACAACTGAATTTATCCACTGTTTTTGTTACCAGGGCCGGCCAATAAGAGTTTTTCTGCCGAAAATTCGCCGTTTTCCGCGCAGCATTACATAACTTACTCTCTACTGCGTAAGCAGTAGTGAGAAAGTAAAAATTAAATGATGTAAATTCGTAAATCTATTTATTGAAAAACCAAAACTTAATTTAAAAAACACGATTTTCTTTTGTATAAAATATGATATAAATTTGAATTTGAGTCAATGGCATTAAACCAAATGACCAGTTAAACGGGATTCTAGAGAGCGCAGCAGCGATATTCTGACGACACTGCTATTGTCCTCTGTTTAGAAGTGGAATATTTCAGAAAATGGACGGTTGGCCACTAGCCGGGCTGGATGGCGGTGATCTTGGATAACGGACGTTGTTTCGAGATGATATCACCACCTTGTTTTCCGATCTGGCTTGTGGACCAGATCTTTTAACTCAGTTTAAGTGAAACATAAGGTTCTCTGCGCCGACCAAATTATGGCAGTTAATGAAGTGTGTCTACGAGTATAATCATGCAAAAATGGATCGAGTAAACACACTTTGTTTTAAGGGAAAAAATTGAACTCATTTAGAATCAATTAAATTTTGCACCAAATACTACATGTGTGATTAAAGACCATTGTTATTTCCTATTCTGTACTAGAAGGTTAGCGGTTACTGCCAATGTTTCAACCATTTTCGGCCCCGTATTTCACACACGAGCATTGCTAATGAATGGTATAGTGACATACAAATGGCGAATGGTTGAATTTTCCACTTAAATGTTTCATTGTATGTTCATTTTTAAGTATCAAAAGTTTCCTTAAAAGCGAATTCGTTTTAAATGATTTCTTAGCTCATTCTGATTATTAGTTATCTCGTATCAACGGGGAATACTAATATATACCGTTGTACTCTACGATTGAACACTTAGAGATTACGACCCATCTAGAGTACATTTTTGCAGCATATTCCGCTGAAATGAAAACGAAAGGAAGTTGATGAGGAAAAGGTTGAGGGAAGTTCACGAATGTAAGCCAGTTGGGATTTCATTACTGTTCTCCGTTCTCCGGAATTAAACGAGGAGAACTCTCAAGAGTCCAATTCCGAGAGGCTATAGTCCACGATCGAACTATGCGGCTCTTTCATTTAGGCGAACGCGGCGACTGCTGTTGTGCAGCCCGTGCTATCTCTAGGCGGTACTTCTGCAGGGCCGGATCGAGATCTTTCAGGTCCCTGAGCAACGAGTCCCCCCTTAAAACACTATTTTGAGGGCTCCCGATCAAACATAGAGAATCCTTTTTATTCTTTGCATTAAATATTTTTGTATCTACACCGTGTACCCCACACACTGATTTTTTTTGTTTTTTTGTTTTATTTTTTTAAATTTTTTTAGCTATTATGCTTGGAAGCTAGAACTTCCGTTCACTGTTCGATTAGAGTGGTATTTTGCGGAGGTGGTTCAGGGCATCAATTAAGGTCTCCACAGTGCCTCTGACCGGGAGGTACTAGGGTTCGAGTCTCGATGGTCGTAGGATTTTCGACATCCGCTAGATACACTAGGTTAATTTGTACAATGTTCGCAACCCGTACAAAATTGTATTTGGCACACTCATTTGAAAATCACGCGCTCATTTTTTTATCGTTGCCTCATCAGAAAAGAATTCATTCATTCGGAAAATTCATTGTAACGAAAATCAGTTACGGTCATCAGTTAGAAAATAACTTTTATTTAATTTTCTTTTTCTCCAAGAGGATCCCTAGCTGGCCAAAATCCTTGGATTGTAGCCCTTGAGGCTCATTCCTTTATCTGCTCCGTGTTTGCGAGTCCCTTTTCAACTTACTGATCAAGAATTGATTTCTCGACTTTCCCAACTGCGCTGCAGAATAGTAACTGTTGCTTACATTTTTAAATGGTCATCTTTGTTCAAAATGGCCATTTTTAAAAAGTCTTTGGTATAAGAAAATAGAACTCAATTTGATACCGGTCGTGCGGATACTTCAGTTATCATTTAAACATTAAATGAATTAACTAAAATATTATATTTCTACCATTTTACTGAATATTTGCGGCCCTAGGTGTGCGAAATTTTAGGTTTTCCCTGTCATATTCACTTTATTGAAATTCATGGAATGTTACGTTTTAAAAGCAACTATACTAAGAACATCCTGCTGCTGAAGTAGATAAATAAGTGCAACGTGAAAAAAATGTGAGAAATTATTACAGAAACGTCTGATAAAAATATCCTGGAAAAGAAAACAACTATACCACCTTTAAACACACCATCAGGTAAAAAAATACCAATATCACCAAAGCAGAAGCCTTGGCCGATTACTTTGCGCAACCGTTTACACCTAACAACAGTCTCACACATTCTGCTCACATGGATACATCACAAGAAGCCTCAGCACCCAATTATAATATTCCACATAGAATAAAATACAGTAACTCAAATGAAATTAAAAACGTAATTAATAATGTGTCTCTTAAAAAAGCTCCTGGCTACGATAAAATAAGTAATATTACATTAAAAAACTTGCCTAACCCCTCAATAGCCTACATTAATAGTACATGCAATTCAATTCTCAAAACAGGATACTATCCAATAATATGGAAAACTTCCAACACAATCCCCGTACCCAAGCCCCTTAAAAATCATCATAACCATACCGAAAGCTACAGACCAATCAGTCTCCTTCCGTCTCTATCGAAGATTCTAGAAAAAATTACACTAAAAAGATTTAATAACCATCTAAACATATCCCAGGCCATACCGAAACACCAATTTGGCTTCATCAATAAATTTATCCTCCTCACACCAGCTATTTCGAATATCCGAATATTGCAACAACGAACAAACAACACGTAATAGCCACCTTCCTAGATATTTCACAGGCGTTCGACAGAGTTTAGCACCCAGGCCTAATATAAATAGATAGAAGCTTTATTCTACAATTGGGCAAACGTTGCCGGTGGCAGAATGCAGAAACAGGAAAATACAGTTACAATTACAAATACAAACAATTACATATACAAGCGAAAATCCATAGGAACTCCAAATTACTAACTACAAATCATTAAAAGTTTTATAACAGACAGAACATTTATAGTAACAGAGAAGCACGTTTCCAACCCACACTAAATCAAAGCAGGACTTCCCCAAGGATCCCACATTTCATCCACCCTTTTCAACCTTTACACATCTGATATACCTACCTCTCCCTACACACATATCGCACAATTTCCTGACGATACTGGCATATTCATCTCCATTCATTTATTCATTAAATCACACTTGTAATAAAATTCAACTGCATTTGAAAAACATAGAAGATTGGTCCTTAAAATGAAAAATCAAGCTCAATCCATCAAAGCCATCAAAATATTCTCTCTTAGAACATTCGCCACACCCATCCCACTCCAAATTAATAACCATATAATCCTCTGGATCCCATACAACCAAACTGTTACATATTTAGGACTAAACTTTGATACAAGATTAACCTGGAAATCTCACATAACGAAAATTCAACAAACAAATTAAATTAATACAGCTAAAACCACTACTAAATCACAAAAGCAGTATTTCCTTAAACAATGCCTTAACCCAATACAAGACAATAATCAGACCTCTAATGCTGTATGCTTGCCCCATTTGGACGAACGCTTCACAAACAAACGTCAATCAAATGCAAAAAATGCAAAACAAATACTTAAGATTAGCCACTCATGGTTCATTTATAATGATCCAATCTATAGAGAATTACACTCAATCATCACATCGCTCATTTCTCCAATAATGTTTACTCAAATATATCCTTGATAAATCAAATAGCCCACTACAACCTAGCCACACTGAACGATTTCTCGACCCGAATCCGAAATAGATATCCGCTACATGCCTTCCTACAAATATTTTCTGATGTAAACTAAGCGCAGGTGCTATATGACTATCCTAAACCAATGTTATAGTTAGATTAGAATTAGTTGCAGATTAGATTAGCTATAAGCCATTCCAAATACACGTGAAAAAGTAATAACTACTGAACACTATGACTCATCATTTGAACAATAAATATCATTTTTTTTAAATCTTATCAGGAGTAGATGAAGAAAGTGAAAAGGAAAATAGCTCAGTTTCCGAAAAGGAGAAGAGAAGCAACTGCGCTTGTTAAAACTGTCTCAATCAAATAAACGTAAGAAGGAAAACATCAACGTGCGATAAAATTCTATTTGGAAAATAGTATTAGATTAATCGCAATTTTAGACTGGAGTACCTCAAAAGAACGATTCTTACAAATATTTTTATTTCTACAGTTATCACTTACAATTAATCAACATTAACTTACACTCTATTTTAAGTAAGATATACTCGTAGATAGTAATTTCAAATGTTAAGGTTTAAAAAGAAAATATAGTCTGCATCTACGATATAGAAGACAGTTCCCTTCAGTTGGCGCTAAGGGATTCAATGGATTTATTAGAGAGCGCGATTTTTTTCTCTAAATGTTTTATCTGAATTTCAACTCTTGAGATTTTGTGATTTCGAGCCATAAATACTCCTTGCTTTGTTCTATTGTTTATTTGTTCTAACATCATGCGGCAGAACGTTACCGGTGAAAATTGACTGATGTGACAGCAGAGGAAAGTGGGCATTTCATATTTTCGATTATACTGATCTACATCCATTTAACGCTTTACCTTACAGTTTATTGTGGTTATCGCATTAATATTCACGCATGAAAGGAAACATATTAATATTTTGTAAGGTAAAACACGACCACTCAGCTCGTCAAATCTTATCATTTGTGGACATTGAGATAGTGCGTATGTTTTAAATGTGCTCTCTCCATCGAGTCGTTTTGAAAGATTATTTCAAGGATTTGTGGGAGACACCATTCTCGAACTGATAAAAATACGGGTGGCCCGTAATAAATGTTACAAACTTTTAAAGCATGAAGGTGGACGAAGTTAATTACCGTTTTCAAATGAACATTTGGGGAGAAATCTCACACAACAAAGATACAGGTAACAAATTTTGGGCATCGCGTCTCAGATTGGTTGACTACTCATTCTGCACAGGTGTTTGGCAAGTACACGAACTCTCAGGGAAGATTGCCATCATTGCAATGAGAATGTTGAGTTTTTGTCTTCATTTTTCATTTTTTACTATAGAAATTTGTTGATTTAACGACTTTAATTTAAGAGTGGAAACGGTGAGCATGTTCAGACGCAGTTGAATGTGATCAATGAAAATAAAAAACTCGATGTTGTCAGTGCTAGAGAACGGGTGATTTCATGATCGCTATCGACTAGGTGATGTACCCGCCAAACATCAGGGCAGGATGAGTTGCATGCCAATCAGGAACGCGAAGTCAACTACAGGTGCTACAGAATGGCACAGACTTTCTCGTAGTAAAGTTTTCTAATTTCGTTGGTGTGGTCTGGCTTTAAGGTATTGCTCCATTCTCTGGTCGGCTGACGTCTATCGTCGCCCAAAATATATTTTTTTTTACATTTTCTCAACTATTTGCTTTCCTAGTAGTACAATTATTACTTCAAGGATATTAAAAAAGAGTAAAAACTCGTTCTAAATAGAAATTTTCATTGAAAAATTTGAAGCGGTTTTTAAGAAAATGGCGATTAAGCGTTACTGTAAATGCGAAATTTGAAGCCCTTTTCCACATGAATCTATTGAATTTTCGAAAAAGTTTAATTGAAGTCATTTAAAGCACTTCTACTCACAAATGTAATTATGCATACAAATCGATGGAAATGTCCATATTAACGGTGTGAGAGATATTTAAAAAAATACATTTGTGTAATTTTTGAAATAACAAATGAACACAACAATTTGAACTTTACGTCATATTAAACAGTGCAATTAGGAAAAAACGGGAGAAAACCGAAGAATATATTGGAAAAAACTGAAGAAAAAATTTGGAGTCATTTTTGAGAAAATGGCGTTTGAGCGTTTCTGAAACTGCAGAATTTTAAGCTCATTTTTACAGAAAACCGTTGAGTTTTCGAGAAACTTTACATTATTTAAAGCACATGTGCTCATAAATATAATAATGTGAAGAAATCGCCTTTAATGTAAGTTTGACAGACGTGAAAGACAAGTAGAAAAAAATTCATTTTTGAAATTTCTGAAAAAACAAAAGAATATAGCAATATGGCGTTTACGTCACGGCATAGGGTTCCTTTGGCTCTAACCTTACCAAATTTAAAGAAAAAATTTGAAGCCGTTTTTGAGAAAATCTTGTTTTTATTATTTTTTTTAAATTGCTAATATTGCGCGCACTATTGCAACTTCTAAAATTTCCAAAAAAACTACATGCCCTAATTAAAAGAACTATTTATGCGCAACAAATTTCATTTGAAGGAAAAATCCATGTCTTCGAATTTGTAGTTGTAGAAAGACGCCGGAAAAATTCAAACTTTGTCAATTTTCGAAAATTCAGAGTTAACCGTGATATTCTGACCTATGATTCCTTTATAAGTGTATTTTGTTCTTATCTTACAAGAAATTAAAAGAAAAAATTTGGGGCCGTTTTTGAGAAATTTTTTTAAATGTCCGGGGGGCTTTATGTAAACTATCCCCCAATTTTTTAAGAATGTTTTTCAAAATTTCAAAGCTTCAACTAGAGACAGATCGACATATGATTCTTCAATTTGTAGAAGATGACAGACGACATGGAAGTGAGAAGGAGATGAAGACAGACGGATAGACAGACGGACAGTCGGACAGTCGGACAGTCGGACAGTCGGACAGTCGGACAGTCGGACAGTCGGACAGTCGGACAGTCGGACAGTCGGACGGACGGACTGTCGGACGGACGGACGGACGGACGGACGTTTTGCTTCCAATTGGTTTTTCGGCATCAAAGACCCACAAAAAAAGGAATTCTGGCTACACGTGTTAGAGTATTTTTTCTCTCTTAATTTAACAACTGGTTTTATGCACTTTTTCACCACCAGAGCCCGGCAATGAATTTTTTCCGCCGAAAATCCGCCGTTTTTCGCGCAGCATTACATAACTTTCTCTGTACTACGTATATTACGCCGTATATACGTACTACGTATACGAGATAGTAAAAAAGAGCGGTAGCATATTAAGAGATAAGACTACCCTTTTATGATTGTGTCTAGTTCTAGTAAAATTACTTGTTAACGTGGACAAGGTCAACCGCGTGGAAGAGTTCTTGGTTTATTGACCGACTAAATAATGATTCATAATCTTCACAAAGGCAAGGCAAAAGAAGGTGAACAATATCGATGGAAGTGTTTCTTATCATGGAATGTCTTATCTTTTTTCCAGAGGCTCGACCAAATTAGGAACGTTTTTTCCCTTTGTACAAGTCTTAGAAGAGTTGTTTTCTCTCATTAATTTATTTTTGATTTTTTTCTTTATGATATTTTCTGGAAAGATAGTTCGAAAATGTAATAATAGAAAATAAAGTTTATGCGGCAATATTTTATTTCTTTTCATGGGGTGCCAATGACATTTAACGAGCTGAAGTTCATGTTTCATCTTACTGGGCGATAACGTAAAGAAATTCTGAATATGTATCAGTATGTATCAGAATATGTATCAGAAAGAGAGAATGTTAAACGAAAAATAGAAAGGAGAATTGCCGAGTAGAATAGTAAATAGGAATCGTGTAGAATTAACTAGAATGAGAGTCTACAAATAACTCATTCTCCACCGCTAGACATTAGAATTACCGCTAGAAGAACAAGAGACGTAATTTAAAAACTCTCCCTAAGTGATTCCTTAAGTGTTTGATCTCTGTTCCTCCTAGGGATTGTATTAAAAACTAGTAACATTCAAGAAAAAATGTGTTTAAATTCATATGTATTAATTTTTTTGATTTTTTCTTTATGGCATTTTCTCAAAAGGTAGTTCGAAAATGTAATAATAGCAAATAAGGTTTATGTTATTTACAGAAGTAGGTGCAGGACAATTATCTTGGTCGTGGTTTTCATCTTCATTCCTAGTAATCCTAAAAGCGAATGCTGAGATGAACCTTTGTTTCCGAACAGTAAATTGAATTTTTGTCCCATTCCAAGTCATGCAAAGTTCAAATGTCTTTTTTCACATACTTTATTATTATTATTATTATTATTATTATTATTATTATTATTATTATTATTATTATTATTGTTGTTGTTGTTATTATTATCATTATTATTACCCATTTCGTTTCAATAAAGAAAATGCAGCAGAACTGGACGCATTTCTTTGCACTTGTACATGGATATTACGTTATTTTGATTAGAGGTACTTTGTAGCATCCAGGAGGAGTTAATGAAGTTACGAAGGGTGGACGGGAAAGAATTCAGCACTTCGTCAATTGCTGGATCTTTTCTTTCCACATTAATCATTGAGACCAGATCGCTGATAACGTTAAGGTAATACGTGATACGGAAAACTTCGAAACGTTCGAGATTTATCACTAAATACAATATCCATTTTTCCTGAAGTTCGAAACATTGAAAGAATATATATAATCGGTTAAACTATTCAGCAGCCATTGCTTTAGCATTTCATTGTTTCACTATCAAATGAAATCAAGAAGCCTGTTGACCGCTAAGAAGCTTGTTTACTCAAACGAACAGAGCAAATCGAATTAGATGTCATGAAATGTATTTCCTTCACGGATAATACAAATTTTCACGATAGAGATGGCTTGTGAAATGGTGATATGGCAAATGGTAGTGATGGTGTTGGTTTAGATAGTGGTGGTGGTGGTGATGATGATGATGATGATGATAATGACGCAATGATGTAATGTGAGACAAGAATTTAACGAGAACATTGAGAAAACCTTCCAAGAATCCTTTTAGCCCGTAACAAACACTAGACGGAGCGGCAGTTTAGTTTACTTTCCATTGACGTGTACAGCGAATGACAATTTACATTAAGATCCCACTGTCCCATGCTAAATTTTAACTCATGCTTCAAGGTTCGGTATCTGTTTACTTGATTATGATTTCATGAAAACAATTTAAGCTCTAATCAGGCATGAAATGGTGGCGTAAAAGCTTGTTACTATCCGTAATGTCTCCCGGGAAGCCAGAATTTGTACCCATATACCTAGAGTTGTAGAGTGCACTGACGCACTCGTCGACTTGAAACAACCAGCGGGGTAAACAATGACAGAAGGATCCCTTCCCGTCCTAAACCAACTCTGCAGTGTGCAGCAAGTGCTTCCAGAGGCGCTTGCCTCCCCACTCACCGAAGGAGCGCACGACGCTGACAGGGCTGCGTGGGCAGAAGTTAGTGGTGATGACGATGTCGATATCGCAAGAGTGGAAAGAGAGAATCCCAAGCAAGCTTTTTACAATACTTTGATTAAAACATTAAGTCTGTTTACAATTGATCAGCTGTGAGGCTGTCTTTTAATCGGGAGCTTAACGTCACTATAGTAATACTACTAATAGTAACATACTTTAGTAATGCTACTAATAATAATATACACGTCATTATAGTGACGTTAAGCTCCCGACAGGATGACAGTCACAACTGGTCAGGGGAAGAAATGTTTTAATCGAAGTGTATCCACAATATCGCAGAGGGAACCCAAAATTCGCACCGTTATGCCTAGGGGTGCGAGGTGAATCGCCGGAGCGCCCACTCACCAAAGGAGCGCACGCCGCTGACGGGGCTGAGCGGGTAGAAGTCGCCGTGCAGCGGGCAGTGGAAGCCCACGCGGCGCTCGCGGCGTCGCGCGCGGCGCGTGAGCAGGCACAGGCCGACGCCGGCGGCCAGCATGAGCAGGCCCACCACGATGCACGCGGGCCCCAGCACGCGCGAGTTGCCCGTGAAGGCGATGCGCGCCGCGTAGTGCTCGGGCTCCTCGTCCTCGGCCGGGCCGCGGTACGACGCCGCCGTCAGCACGCACCCCACCAGCACGAAGAGGAAGCCGAACGCCGGCAGCGCCAGCTGGCAGTTGGCCGCCACCACCACCCCCGCCACCATGAGGCCGCCCTCGATCTTCTCCACGCGCAGGCGAGAGATGGGCGCCGGGCAGCGGATGCCGCCGCCGCCACCCGCTACGCCGCCGCCACCGACGCCGCCCTCCTCGCCCGCGCCGTCTCCGGGCCTGTGGACACACACGCGCACGTGCTCGCATCAGACGGTCATTCCTCCAGAGAAGGACTCTAAGGGGGCTCGTGAGTTCTCCTCCACCTCTCCCCGCAAGCCGATGACACATCCAAATAGTTACAATTTACTATTTTTCTACATCAACAAAAGTCATTTATCATCACAGAATACAAATAATTATAAATCAACAAATAAAAATAAATTTTGTATTAAACATATGTCAATAATTCTGTACAAGAAAACATAAAGTTGACTGGAAACTGCACCCATGGGCTCCCTGGATGTGTCACTGACTTCATCCGTTAATAAAACATTTGAAGCATGAACTGCAAAGGATGATTTAATATTCCCTTTGGACATCCAAGTCAGCCGCAACCCTGTGTGATGAGGCGTGTGTGAAATTCTATTCTCACAAACAATGAAAGGTATTTCCGATAGCGAAGAAAAATGACACACCTTACAGTCACCAAACTGTAGGTACACACGACCAAAGGCCGCCAGTTCGGCGCTGCGATTTGTTAATTTTCCACTAACAAATCTACACATTTCAAGCACGCATTTCAGGGTGATTCAGAGCTGTCTTCGGACCTCTGAATGATAGCTGCGTCACGACGTGATAAGCGGGATGTAATATTCTGCTCTTGCGAAATCGTGAGCATATTCACGCTACAGAAGAAAAATGACGCGCCCCGTCGCGACGGGTCGTGAGGCAACAAAATTTCAGCGTGTTAAGGTGGACAATGTCAAGAACCTTTTTCTTTTCGTATTGTTAATGTGATCCTTCTTTGATAATATCAAAAAGGTGACATTTTCCAAATTTATTATCGAAGAAATAGCATCATCACGTTGCAACACTCTGTAGCAGTTTTGAATTACCTTGAAGATGCATCGAGTCGAAAACGACCTTGAGGCCGGGGCGCATCTCTGGGGGCAGGGAAACAATCCCTCTCTTCGGGCTCTTTATGGCTTGGGTCTGGCTTCTTGAGATACAACAACGCTCAACTAATACCACTCGGCGCCCTATGTGTGAGTGGCAAACTCGAAGAGCACCAAAGACAATGCGTTGTCACCGTTAACCAAGGCATGACATCTCGTGACAAGAGGAAGACGAAGTTAATCATCGTCAGTCGATGGTTTATAGTTGCGGGGGTACAAAAGTTGTTGATAAAAATGTTAACACATGCGGAGTAGAGTTTTTTCTTTAAGCTGGTTATCTGCAATATAACAAACTGGAAAGTGTTTTAGTTCTTTTATGGGATCATGCGCTATGAGGTCTTCCTCGTAATAACTTTCTCAGGCCTGAAGACCGATGACACTTCGTAGAAAATGAACATATAATGTAAACGAAATTCGAACTCGAAAGTAGAGAAGAGTCCAATGAAAAGATATCACAGTCTTAAAAACGTGCTTAGGACATATTTACGATTAATTTGAAATGCAAATGTTTCTAATGAAACGATACGCTTCCATTCTAAATAGACGAAACTGAAATCGAACCCCTGTTACAATATTGACAATCGAAATCTGGGCACATTTATTTGCATGAAGAAAAAATGTTCGATATTTCTCACAACCAAACAATGTTTCTGGATAAAGACAGCTTAAAGGAGTATTTCTTGTTCAGGAAGTCTTTCGGCATTATCAGAGAGCTATACATTTCACTAGACATTTCATAATACGTCCCGAAAATGTACACTTTCTTTTCATATTTCTGTTTGCATCAAGCTTATTGTTTTAATCTCTCCCAGCTAAAAGAATGATAAATGTTACGTAAAGTTACATAAAAGAATATTAATGTTGATATAAATGAATAATTCTTTATTACAGAATTTATAAGAGCCTTTTGACACTTGAAAATGAAAACGGCCCAATAACAGTAAAACGACAAGTACCGAATTCCGTTATCAAAATCGCACATGATGGTAACTAATAAAATTTTATTTCATTTTACGTTAAAAGTTGATATTTATAGCTGTGACTAGAATTGAGAATTGTGACATACACCGAATGTCCCATTTAACATGACAAATTAAAATAATTCGAAAAATACACATCGAACAATAAAATTGTTGTTTCTTTATTTTTGTGTAATTTCTCGAGAATTGCAAAATATTTCATTTTTAAGATTACGACGCCGACCATGAGAAAAAAAGTTTTAGACAAAAGTTATGAATTTTTTGGAGTAGAAGGCAAAACTGAAATAAAAATGGTAGTTCCTATTTAAGATTTCAAAGTTGCCCCCTCCCCAACCTCACGAGGCAGGGACAAGGTTTTATTTTGGGTCAGGCAGATGTACCCCTTGGAGATATTCATTTTTTATCTGAGACATTTTATTGTTCGATGCCTATTTTTCGAATTATTTTGATTTGTCAGGTGAAATGGGACGCCAGTATATACACAGAGAAAGGCAGGGGAAAAGAGAGAAAGGGAGGGGAAAAGAAGGGAAAAGAGAGAAAGAGAGAGAGAGAGGAGAGAGAGAGGGAGGAGAAAGAGAGAGAGAGAGAGGAGAAAGAGAGGAGAAAGAGAGAGAGAGGGGAAAGAGAGAGAGGAGAGAAAGAGAGAGAAGAAAGAGGGAGAGAGAGAGAAGAAAGAGAGAGAGAGAGAGAGAGAGAGAGAGAGAGAGAGAGAGAGAGAGAGAGCGAGAGAGCGAGAGCAGGACGACGTCTGCTAGGTTCAGCTCATATAATCCCCAAAAAGATACTCCTAATGAAGTCACAATAACTGCCACGCCTTCAATGTAGTCAAAATGGGTTTTACGACGATATTCGATAAAGAATTTCAATGTAAGGTACCAAATATGGAAATCAATATACTATACGAAGGGGAATATCTGTCATGTGTTCTCCGACTAGTAAAAAGGCTGGTAATAATGCTAGTTAATTAAAAGTTCCATAACCTAATTTTACTGGAGGACGAAAATGAATAAAATTAGATATCATTAAAAAGAACATGTAACAATGACAAACTGAGTTTCAGCTAATAAAACAATATGAGTTGAATTTTACAAAATAAACATTTTCATGCATTTTTAATTAATCAATGCAATCTTAGAGGAGGGGTTTATTTTGCAGTTCACTAGTTAGGAAACTAATCATCATGATTTCCACGCACGCTTGGTGTCACTTTGGCTAAAGTATCACTTGAATTCAGTGACCACCTGAATTCAGTTTGGGATTAAACAGGGAGTGATGCAACGAAATCACGAAATGCCTTGCGCAGAGGTTACTTTTGTGCAATGCTCTTTGAACTCACACCGCAGCTCTCGCAAACAATCCTCGGTTCTCGAATGATAAGAGGTCTCCAGTTTTATAATTACTCTCTTGGGCCTTCACTACATCGGGTCGTTTTCTCTGCAAAACAAATGGCAAACATGACTTTTGCAATATGATCTTTGATATTAAAGAAACTTATTGTCCTGACATTCTCGCATGTCTCTTCGAGGAAGTTGTAAATAACATTCAACGCGGCTGAGTTGTTACGAGATGAGTTCCTGGTTTCCAGAAAAATAATTTAACACAAGACAACATCTAATTAATTTGAGAAAAAGTTCAAAAATTAAACTTTTTTTCATTTTAATACTAGTAAAAGGCTAATACATCTCTTGACTAAACACACGTCTAAATATTGTTCATTTATAGAGTCACAATATGTTTCCTTTAGACTTCTGTTCTGAAATAACTTTGTTCTATTGCAAAATTCATTTTAATACAAATGTATTTCTTGTTGTTTGTGAAAATATGCAGATAATAGGAAATAAAGATTCCCCCCTCGAAATCACACTTAAAAGAAAGCAGCTGATAACTTGCATTACACTTACACGTAGGGTTTATATTCAGTTATGTCCACAAATAATTATTTCGTTGTGCATTCGTAAGTGGGAATACATCATGAGAAAACACAAACCACAGCACGGGTCATAGAGCATCATCGCATAGATTGCGCCAAAACTTATTTTTCTCAGGGTTCCTTCGCCACCTTGGACTATCATTGCGCAATGATGTCCAATTTCCCAATGTTACAGCACACGAGTGTAAGTTGTAATAGTGATAATGTAAAAGTAATTACTTGTAATAGTGATTGGCTGTGAAAAATAACATATTCACCGTATACAGTGCATGATTTCCACCACAAGTTAAAACGACTTGCATTAACAACAATTTTATCAGGTTAAGTCCAATTATTTTTAAATTAAATAGTAAAAGGCATGCAAAATAAAACTCATAGAAAACAATAACACAGGTACTGTTGACTGGAAATACAAAATACTAAGCGATATCTTTTCACCACTCTTTCACCGAATCACGGTTTAAATACGAGTCACAAAGGAAGACATCACCACATCAACACGTGCACGCTGTGCGTCGCCGAGCATCGCTTGCATCCCGTCAAAACAAGTCGTTGACCACCGCACAGTGGCGCCGCCTTCGCCGCACAGCTGTTCCGTGTCGTAACGTAGCGCTGTCGTAACAGCGTAGCAGCTTACCCGCGTGAATGAATGAGCTGGCGAGCCGCGGCCGCACACCCCCACGGAGACCTCTGCCACGCACACGGGCGCACAGTCCTCGAGAACACTTGCTGGAAATGGACTTGGGTGGCGCTCAGCACTGACTGGCGGGTCGTCGGCGACCGCTGGGGGCGCCGGGTCAAACGCGATACGCGAACAGCGCATCGTCCTTATCAAGCGACATATCGCCAAACGTCGATACGCCATATCGGCAGTGAGGTTCTAGACGTGTTATGCACGTGCGCGTTGAAAGATAAGAAAAATAAACTTCGTAAATGTTAACTTCCGGAATAATATACTGTAGGTGGAATGAAATGTTTGTGTATAATGCCATCTCATCCAATAAAGGGCGAAGGTACACGAGAAATTATCGAATGCTGCACTTAGATATAGTACATTATTTCGAACAGCGTAATTATTTCTACACTAGCAATATGATTTCGTTTTTCTAAGTACCTCTTCCAACTAGATAACAGCGGTGTTATCAGCGCACAAGATCACCTACCACAACTACGTGCCCACTGTGCTCTCTGTATTCTACACCTAATTCCCATCCCTACAAGAATTCGTGGATGTGTGTAGCATTTGTCTTCTTTGAGACGCTGAGTTAACGCCATTTTGCGTCGCAGCCGCACCCTCAGTCTAAAACACTTTGGAGAGGCTGAGGCTGAGGCCAAGTTATCTCCGCTTCGTCACGAACGTCCCTGAGGTGGGAAGGGAAGGGACGGGGCAGGGCGGAGTGAGGCGAGGCGAGGTGATGCGGACGTGGTGAAGAAGGGTGGAGCGGGGCGTGACGGGACGGAGTGAAGAAGGGGAGGGATAGGGCGGACGAAGCAAAGAAGGTTGAGGTGGAGAGGGACAGGACGAGAAGAGGGGACGGAGGGAACGGAACAAGGCGGAGAGAGGCGAGGAAAGGTGGGACAAGGATTGAGGGACCGCACAGGGCGAAGAGTGGTAGGGTAGGATGGCGAGAATTGGTGAAGGGAGGAGAAGGAATGGAGCAGATGGTGAGGGAACGAATAAAGAGCTGCGAGGCAGGGTGGACAGGGGCCGGGGCAGGGAGGAGAGGGGCGGGGCAGGATGGGGAGGGGTCTGGCAGAGTGGAGAGGAGTGGAGCAGGGATGGGTGCGAGGGCGGCGGCGAGCTCTCAGGCACGGTCTCACGAACGGGGCCAGCTTGGCGCGGGCGGGGGCGCCGAGAGGCTGTGCAGTCGGGGAGGGAGCAACCGCGCCGACCGCCTTGGCGAGGGAGCTGACTAAAGGGTATAGTAGTGAAGGGCACCAAAACGAAGGCTGTGACGAGGTTGTGACAGGGTCATCATAAGTGTTGGAGATAGAAAGCTATTGAACTACCTAAGCTAGAGAAATCTCATCAACGTCAAGATGCCACGACTTTGCCTCTTCTAAGATCGGTTTCCAGTGTTGCCAACAATGCAACCCGTTTATTCCCGAGAAATCGTGCCTTAAAGCACAACAGCTGTGCTTTCATCCATTTCTCTCAAACACCGATGGTATCTAATGTGAAAGCAGAATAATGGAATGGCAAAACGAAGAGAGGGAAGGGGCTGGAAAGTTAGAGTGGGGGATCATATAATGAAACGGGAACCATAGGTGTCGGATGTAGTAAGTGCGGCTGAGGTTATAAAAAAGTATCAGGAATTGCAAGGACTCGTTAGGACCTTCATAACTCCTAAAAGCGGTTTTCCCTTTTTAAATGTTATTCTCTTCTATTTCCCTATGGTATCTTTACCGCGGCTTTGATACAATGCAGTTCAATACTCTCCGAGGTGAATATCAGGAGTCGATAGCTTAGAAAAGAAATTTGTAATGACCTGAAAACTTTCGGCCTGAACTCAAAGAATCATGTAATGTACTTATCTTTTATAATCAGTCTTACTTAATAAAACAACGAGAACCTGCTAATGGAGAGTAGCAGTAAAACTGCTTATGAATTTCAGGCAGAACCTTACTTTTCAGTGGCAACAATGGTGGTTATACTGAACGAGACGCCTTAGGCTGGGCGCCTTCAAAAATAGAGGCGAGTTGGAGGATCGACAGGAGTGAAGCAGCGCCGGTGTGAATGGAAGGATCTGAGGAAAATGTGGCGCCGTGTTGGTGAGCGAGAGGAGAACCGCCGGCTTTGCAGGGGGCTGAGGAGCGCCGTCGCGACTGGAGACGATGCGGTGACAATGACCCCGATTGACCCCAAAAGGAGAAAACGAATGAAAAATACTCGGTGACCAGTGAAAAAGTGGAAGGAGGAATGCGAATGAAGCTACGCATTGAAGCGTGATAAATGAAACCACTTCAAAGATCTCTCTCTGAAATGACTTCAACAGAAAGGGAAAGATTTTAATTCGGTACAACAGGGATAGAAGTACATCGAGACAAATGAAGAAAAATGCAATAGTAACTCAAAATGACACTCAATCACGGGAGAAAAAGAATAGGAAAACAGTCCTGGAAAACGAGAGTGGGTAAGAGAGAGGGGAAGAATGAGCGACAGAAAACGAGCGAGCGAGTGAGTAGAGAGAAAGAGAGAAACGCATTCGAAATGAGAAGGCGAAGAAAATTATAGAGGCAATGAGAAAAATTGAGTAAAGTCTGGGCTCAAGCCCAGACAAGAGGAATTCGATGTTTATCACTTACAAGGGATGCTAATTAACGAGTAAAAATTAAATTAATTTTAAGTGAAAAAAATAACAATTTAAGAGTCGTAAGAAAATAAATGAGTGAAATAGAGAGTACCTCAGGCGACATACATTTCACTCTTTCTTCCCTGGTAGTACCGATAGGACTAAGAAAAGAAAGAAAACGAGAGAAGCCAGAACGCAATCCGGAAAGAGAGAGGTAACTTACGAGCGAAGAAAGAGCGCGGATCGGTGCAGAACGAGAACCGCACAATGGAACCCGAGCGAGCAACCCGCCATCGACAGAAAGTGAGGCAGCGAGGAGTGTCGCGCCGGCGCCACCAGAGACCGCATAGGGGCGGCCCCGGCGCGGTGGCGACGCGGTGGGGGCAGAGACGTGGCGAGATAGGGGGAGGCGGACGCCGCAGCTCGGGCTTCGAATCCTGGAGCGAGCCTACAGCCGAGTATCGATCCGCGTCGCCTCGCCCTCGCTTCAGCCTCCGCCGCGCCGCTCCGCGTCCGCACGCAAGGCGCCGCCGCCGGCCGCCCGCTGCGCCTGCACCGTCGCCCACACGTTGAGCAGTTATTCTGGCAGTGTAATGCTTTACAATGAGAAATTGCAGATCTATTTAAAAATTCCTGTTCTTTGGCTCGATTGCCCGCTACGCGCCTTGGCCGACCAACGGTGACCCAGCCTCTCGGCAATGGGATAAAGGGTTCGTGTGGTTAGCATGAAGACATCCCTTCACTGTTTGTACTGGTCTTCATAACCTTAGAGTGGGCTTTCTCATTATCACACAGCAATAGATACTGGGATATTTATAAGGAAAGCGCACAGGTATGATTTGCCTTGACCGGGAATGAACCCGGGGTTGCAACATGGAAAGCGAGCACGCAAACCAACGAGCCACCGAGGGAGGCTATTAAAAAATTATTATAAATAAATTAAGGATGAACTATTACTACGTTATATACTGAAACCGTCACAGGGGCTCATAACTCCTACAGGCGGTTCGAAGAGTTGACTCTCTTGCTAACTCAAGTGATTATCGCAACTGGGCGTATACCACGAGATACGGGATCGATTCCATGCTGGGTAAGTCAATGCTTCGAACAGTCAAACGTCATTTGTAACATTACACATTACTGTCAAGTTATTCTCTCGTCTGATGTGACCTGCAAGTCGCAGTTGGCAGTGGAGGCTTCTCCGCACACCGCGTAAGGGTTCAAATCCTACGTAAAGCAAGAATGTTCTCACTTTTAAATTATGATATGCAAAAACAAATCAGGTGGTATTTATTATCATCATTTTATGTTTGCTTAAATCATCGCAGTATCAGTTTCATGAAAGATACCGGAATATAGCTCTGTCTAAAAATTTAAGATAATATTATTGTAGTGAATTGGGAATTTTCTTCAAACAAGTCCAATCCAAAAACATGACGGAATATTTATTATTTTCCTCTCCTTTCAATTGTTATTAAGCTTTTGAGATTAGATTAGTTTAGATTTATTACTAATTCTACAAATACGTTTGAGAACTTGGTGCCACAATACACTAACTTCACATTACAGAACTTAACAACTTAACAAAATTTACAAGCTTTACAAATTAACATGAACATTTCACCGTGCTTCATTTCATAGCATTCCAGCTCACCACAGTTCACTTCACCGCACTGCGGATCACTGAGTTTTAATGTGTTTCTTGTAGTACACTCGATTCCCTCACTTCACAACACCTCTGCACATAATTAATAATAATAATAGTGATAATACAACATACTTTACATAGCTATTTAATCATATTAAAGATTATTTATAGTTATTATACTAGTTATTTAATAATATTAAAGATATAATGCACATAACAACATCTGGGAATCTAATTTATTTGTAAATTTGCTCAGGCTTTGAGGAAAGGGATCAAAGATTGTCACAAACCGTTTCAGTCTCTAATAGTTCGATTCACGAATGAATATTTTCCAACGTCCGTTTTCTGAATTCTTGTCTGAACTTTGTGCATGTGATCCTCTCTGCCGAAATATGTAGGTTTTCCTAATCGACTTTGAATTTCTTTCCACGCTCGAAGGCCTGTGCACGATTTATACATAACATAAAGCCGCGACTTTATTCTCCTTCTTTCGAGTGACCCCATACTTCTTTATTCTTGATAGCCCTGAAATTAAATTTCGATGTACTACGCTGAACCTTTTCTATTTTTCGTTGCTGCAAAATTCTGTATGGGCCCCAATATATCGTGCCATATTCTAATATGAGTCACACTAATGACACGTATTCTAATTTCTTGGTTCTCACTGTACTCTTTTTCAGAATCCGCATAGCAAAATGCAAAGATCTTCACGCTTTCCCTACAACAAAATTTATTTGATTTTCCCAGCTCAATTTACTGTTTAGCTGTATTCCTAAATATTTGCAAGATGTGACTCGAAGTATAATGTTATTGTTCAATTTGAACGCGGTTTCATTGTAACTTCGATCCCTACTGAACGTGATGGACTTGCTATTTGAACTGTTTATTTCTATGCCGTTTGTTTCTGCCGAGATGTGTAATTTGTGCGTTTATCACTACAAGTATTCCGATTTTACTTTTTCTATTATTTCCGATATTAATAAACAAAATATGTTGCAATCAGCCCGGTTTAACGCGTTGCTTAATTTCCAGAGTAACTTTTTAAAAATCGAATCAAGACGAGAAGTGTGATGTGTTTAGTGAAGCATTTCTAAAACGCTATACTCATCGTGCTGGATACTAGGATTGACATGAACTTTTATCGGCGTGTTCAGCACCTTTCAAAACTCACTCACACAATTTTTTAAGCGCTACGAAGCATTGCGAGTGGTGTTTTTGCAACAATTAGTTTTGAGACCTTTGATGACCTTCCTGTCTGTCGAAGCGCGGAAATCGCCGCGCGCCTCCAGACCTACGGCCGATACGCGTGCGCCGCGCCGCTGCTATCAGCCTGTCTGTCGGCAGGGTGTCAATTGACTCGGAATGCACGCGGGGTGGCAAAAAGGGGTGTTTACAAGGTAAGTTCAGACAGATGAAAAAGCCCAACACATGCTTGAATAATCGAAATATAGTTACTGCAGAGGCATGGATCCTTGAAAATAGAGAGTTTGCGCACGCCATAGCGAACATCACTATCGATGCATGCGTAGATGCACTAAAGTGATGCGAAACGTAAACTGCGCTTCCGCAGAAGATCGATAGTGCTTTATCGTTCGAGGGTGCACAAACTCTCTTCGGTTGGCTCGAAATACGATAAATAAATAAATAAATAAATAAATAAATAAATAAATAAATAAATAAATAAATAAATACATTTTACTTTTCGGTTAGAAACAAAATTTTCCCAATAATAGGATCTAATAAAAAAAATGTCAAAACAGAATGTAATCAAGAGCACAGTATGCAAGTTTCTTTTTCAGTTTTCTTAATAGGGAATTTTTGCACGCCATAGCTGGCAGCACTATCTATCTTCAGCGCATGCGCAGTTCACGTTTCGCATAACATTTGAGCATCTGCACATGCGCAGATCGACAGTGTCGTCCGCTATGGCGGGCAAAATCTCCCTAATAGCATTGGTTTGCGATATCCTTACAACTGACTTTCGTACAATTAATAAGAACGCGTAACACTCTGCAGTTCAAAGTAAAAAGAGACCAACCGATGGGGGCCTTTGCCATCAGTCGTGAAAGAATCAACGCTCTAGAAATGTTACACCTGTTGATAGACGTTGCATAACGTTGGCGTGGCGATGCCGAAGCAACGGCTTACCCGCTGCGGGTGGTGCGCAGGTCACGAATGGTCTCGATGCACAACGCCTCTAATAGCACTTCAAAATTGGATATGTGGGTTTTGCATGGCGGAAATTGGATATGTGGGTTTTGCATGGAAATTTTACACATGTTGATAGAGGTCGCGTAACGTTGGCGTGGTGCTGCCGAAGCAACGGCTTACCCGCTGCGGGTGGTGCGCAGGTCACGAATGGCCTTGATGCAAAACGCCTCTAATAGCACTTCAAAATTGGATATGTGGGTTTTGCATGGCGGAAATTGGATATGTGGGTTTTGCATGGAAATTTTACACATGTTGATAGAGGTCGCGTAACGTTGGCGTGGTGCTGCCGAAGCAACGGCTTACCCGCTGCGGGTGGTGCGCAGGTCACGAATGGTCTCGATGCAAAACGCCTCTAATAGCACTTCAAAATTGGATATGTGGGTTTTGCATGGCGGAAATTGGATATGTGGGTTTTGCATGGAAATTTTACACATGTTGATAGAGGTCGCGTAACGTTGGCGTGGTGCTGCCGAAGCAACGGCTTACCCGCTGCGGGTGGTGCGCAGGTCACGAATGGCCTTGATGCAAAACGCCTCTAATAGCACTTCAAAATTAGATATGTGGGTTTTGCATGGTGTTCTACCAGCTGACAAAATTTCCTGAGAATCCGAGTATCCAGCATGATGAGTGTAAGAACCTACGTAAATAACCAACCTC
This sequence comes from Teleogryllus occipitalis, assembly GCA_011170035.1. Lineage (NCBI taxonomy): Eukaryota > Metazoa > Arthropoda > Insecta > Orthoptera > Gryllidae > Teleogryllus > Teleogryllus occipitalis. The sequence continues at coordinate 30,989 of BLKR01003358.1, forward strand.
AAAATGTACAATCTCACAAATTCAATGCCAAACAATGTCAGAGGAGAAATCGTGAATTGTTATTATGAACAGAACTCTTTTGCTACAACAGTAGTTGGTGGTGACTTCATTGACCCCAGTCTACTTTAGATAACTTATTACTCTAACCTATTAATGTGTTAAGATAATTTCAATCCATTGCACTTGGAATTGTCTTGATTCCAAAGGGCGAGCAAAATCCATCATGTGTTACCGAATCAGGAAGCGAGTTAATACATGCGTGCTGCCAGCAAATCAAACAAGTCCAAATGCAGCCCCTCTGTTCGTTAATTGAGATTAAATTTAGAAAGCTCTCCCGTGGCTGCTCCGACGCCCACATTGGTGCGCTGTGTCCTGTTGCGGGCTGCCGATTGCCATCTGCTCGTCCGCAAATTAACTCTGCATATGCAGATAGCATCTCTGATGGAAATGTTCCAAATACATGGCTGTTAATACATATTTCCAATAATTGTGTTGATGGTTTCCTTGATTGTGGTGAGGTTGATCGCAACTCAAGGTATAAATGAAATGAGGCTTTGGAATGATTACATGTACAACTAAAGTATAAACAGTGTTCCACAAAGTAATGCGTATTTCTATTCATTATTGACGTATAGTAGGCAGAATAGCCTCAATCGAACTAAACTTCATCGAATGAGGCAGTTTCATTTTCAGTGGGAAGATTTTTTGAGCAATGCCTTTTGGAAGGACGACCATACTATTTTGTACCGTGCACCTTTAAACCAATCTAGACAAGTTGAGAAATTTGCATTTCGTGACTAGCACCGTCACATGACTGAACGAAGCCGCGGAGAATATACGATGTCACATGACTAAAATGTGTTCATTTTTTACGTCTGAATGGCACGAACAACATGCATCCACATTTCAAGCTCATACGAGTGGTCTGGAAACAAATAATCCCTCGAAACCTGTTCTAACAAATTCGTGATCATGAAAAATGCGATTACCTGTTTCTTGTTATATTACTTTTTCACACTCGTCCATGATATTATTGATAAACTAAGACATTTTATAAGTATTTTGTCCCTTACAATCGCGAAACAATCGATCATTTTATCCTCTTTCCTATGAAATCATTCAATTACTCACGTTTTTTAAAAATAAAGATCACAAGAAAGTTGCAGTATTCGCTGAATTGGAAATGAAATGTGCCAGCACTATAAGAATTAAACAAAGAGAATTCACTTCGGACGATGATGAACTCGCGGACATCAATGAACAATCAAGAACAGATGTAAAGTGTTAGATGAATGTCATTCCGAAAGATTAATGTATGTAAGCGAATCTGCCCAAGTAAGAGAAAAACGCAGACGCAACTTATCATGTTTAACCCTGGAGAATAAAAATGCTTCATATTACCTCATCAATCCTTAGTGAAAACTCTGCAAAATCAACTGCGCATGAGTTAAAGAACATGGGCATGAATGTAGAGGAGACAGAGGCGGCGTTGGAATTAATGTTGCAATGCATGGTGATGATGGTGGCGGTGATGATAGGTATGGTAACGTTGATGAATTTTGTTATGGTGACTGTTAGTTGTGGTGGAAGAGGAGACAGGTGCCAATGTTCGCAACTGTAACAGCTGCTGGTAGCAGTGATGTTGCTCATTCTGACTGCGATGGCAATGCCCTTATTTGCCTGGCTGCATGAAGCTGTAGATAGTTCAAACTTTCACCTTCAAATGTTGCAGTAATGCAATAAGAACTTCATGTTGTTTTCCATAACATCCTAAAAGGTATCCCCATGTGCATTTCAAAATGTTTAGAACAAAATTAATTTAAAAAAATACAATGGTGTAATGAAAAAAATATTCTAGCAGATAATGATTAAACGTGAGAATAAAGACATGGATAGCAGTATGGAAAGACATACTAGCTATGGGGCGGATGACGAGAGAATGTATCGAAGAGGAAGCTTTGAGGATGGAAGACCAGCGGGGCGCAAGGCAGGCGGGCGCTATCTTCAGCAAGTGCGCGAGCAGTAACGGCGGCTGTGCATACCGCGCAGCTCGCTAGCACTGCATTATTGATGCATGCAGACAAGATAGCGGCGGGCGGCAGGGAATCGGCGCTCGGGGACACGCAAGGTGGCGGTGGCGACGCCAACCAAGGCCTCTCACGCCACCTCTTGGCTGAGGCGCCATCCGCCCCGCCCCGCCCCGCCCCTTCTCCATCCCCTACTCTACCACTCCGCCCCCTACTCCTCCGCTCCGCCCCTCACTCCTCTGCTCCGGCCTTCTCTCCGCTCCGCGCCGTCCTACTCGTCTCTGCTTCGCTTTGGCCCTTACCACACCGCTCTGTTCCTCACCGTTCCGATTCGCTCTGCTCCATTTCTCATCAATCCATTTCATCGCTACGCTTCGCACTTCACCCCTCCTCCGGCCTGGTACGGCCAGCTCTGCCCCATTCTACCTCACCCCGCGCCGCCCGTCCCCAATTCTACCGAGCCCACGCACCGTCCCATCCCATCGAATGTCGTGCCGCGGCGCCCCGCCCCTCCCGCATCTCGTGATGAAGCTCCGAGCTACTCCCCATACAATTTATACTACCCGAGCGGTCACCTGCGCCACCGTCGCGACGGTCGACGCGTCGGCGCGCCGCGCCCTGTCTATTTGTGACGTGCGTCGTCTCCTCCAACCGCTCATACATTACGACACTCAGCACCTCACGTCACCGGCCTTGGTTCCTTTGCATTTCCTCCGCTTCTCTTTTCCTCTTTGCTAACTCTGCCCGACTGCGCGACTCCGTCACAATTCTGCCCTTCGTTTTCCTTTCTGTTTTTCTTCAACCTTTCGAACGGCAAAACGTGCAGCTCTTCGGTCTTCTCTGTCCCTCTTTTATTTCTTGACGGAATTGTGGTCCTTTCCTTGCATCTCGTTCTTAACCCCGTCTCTGCTCTTGACCTTCCTCCCGAATCTGACCCTGACCTCCACTATTTCCTCTTGCCCCCAAACCCATTCCGGAGTCTGGGTTGAGAAATCCCAAAGCTTTCGAGCGCAGACTTCCTCACTAGTTTTGTCTGCCCACTCACGTGTTCGCTCGCGTCTGCCGCATTCAGAACACAGAAGGAATTGCACACTTAAAACTCTCATTTGCAGCAGCAACGCTTTCATTCGGGAAGTCGTGATCGCTCGAACATCGTTCCGCTTTCAAATGGCAACTGATTGCTCTGACTACTCTCTCCGTTTCCAAAAGAATATATTTTTCAAATAATATTTAATGGATTTTTAGAGCAAAAAAAGTTTACATAGCATTAATCCTCCATTTTTACAAACCTCGACAAGAAGTACGAATCCTCTATTAATTTCAGTCCAAGAAACTGCTCCAAGTACATCTCAAACAAAATATCTTCGATTGTATAATATGTAAACATTAATCAATAACGTGTTTAAGTTAATGTATTGATAAAGAAACTTTAATTTTCCACTAACGTTTTGTAGTAAAACAAGAAACCGAAACTATTCATCTTCACGGATTAAATTCGCAAATTCAGTAAAAGTGAAATCAGGATGGAATATCCATGTGAAAAAGTATTGTAAAACAGAACCATGTATACCATTCAAAATAATAAAATAATTGAAAAAAAAGGATGGAATATCACAAATTTATCTACTAACAACCATTCTCCTGTACGCTGATTGTTCCCTATAGTGTGCTTTGCCTGGTGTCATTCGTTGGCCACACACGCGATCGCCATAAGCTCCTTGATTTCGACTCTTCATGTCATCTCACGTCACGCGATTCCCTCGTGAGTACCGCGCGAGCAAGATGTGTCGTCACTTTTCTGCTTTACAAAGTGACAAATTCTAGCCATTATTCATCTCCTGTCGTGCAATTTATACAGTGTCCCTTGGCATCAGAAAACGGCCTCTTGACTTTCAGTATATTTCCCTAGAGGTAAGGCAACATCTCAAGCTTTATAATGTATATAAAGATATCATAGCAAATTTTTGAAGCGAGGATAGAAAATGTAAGTTGTGAACAAGATGACCGTTTCCGTTATTTCTGCCCAACAACTTCTATTATGTAATTTAATGTATATTCGTATTAACATAGTATTAGAAATCAGTTATTTGTTTGTTTGAGAGCTTGCCGAAGAAGAAGAGAATAAAGAACTCAATATAAATGTGATACCCTTATAAAAACATTTTCTCTTTCGACATTTCAAGATTCGAAAGAGTTATTGTTCCTTTTCACACTTCGAAGTTTTTTGTGAGCGATTAATTTGTTTTCTCAGCGTGAATACGTCATCGATCCAACTCAGAGTAATTCAGCCTTTCCCACAAATCGTTATTTTCTTGGTAGGAACTTCAACAACTTGAACCAACGACCTTCGGATTTGTGAACCCTCCGATTGTCAAGATAATAAGCAAGCATCGTTTATAAATCATATGATAATTTTATGAAGATATGCATCTTTTATTAGTTTTTTGCTGTTTTGTCCATTAGGACCACCAAGATACATCATGAAGAAATTTAAAATTTCAAACGGATGTTTTTGAAATGTTGTATATAGTAACTTATGATGTATGAAATTTTTAATTAATTGCGATGTTGCACGTTTGAGATCATTAATTCATTTTTAAAACATTATACACATAATGTTTTGTACGGGACTGAGTGAAATGCTACTGCATCTCTCTCACATTTTACTTTCATTGTAATTGTGAATTCATTAAGAAATATGTCCTAAACGTTATCACGTATTGCTCGAGAACCAGAAGATAAGATAACAAGTAGTGGAATATCAGATATTTACGATCTCTCTATTTTATTGGTTGTAAATATTTTTAAAAAGCTGATAATAAAATGTTTTAGAGCAATTAGGAAAAAATTTCGAAATATTTCGCTTAGATGATGTCATGAATCGATATTACACTTAACCCTGTATTTTTAAAAACTAATATAAACGTACAGACTAACTGACAACGAAAATCCCCCCAAGCTTTCACCTCCACAGGTCTAACATATGAATAATTCTCCTCTCGTCCTGCCACTGATGTCCTTAGCGCTGAGGAAATAAGTAGTATTCCTCTATTACTACACAGGCTGACGAATGTTCTGCTAATAGCCAGTGAAGGTGGTAAGGGCAACTTCTGTGAGAAGAGCATACCAATTAATACTTCTTTGACCAAACCAATCGCATTTCCCGTGAGGGAAATAAAGCTATATTTAAGATGACAGTCTAGCATGCATTGAAGCAACACTGACGTCTATTGTGACACTATTACCGAGCAGAGTGACAAGACACTAGCTGAGGTCTGACGTTGAAGGGACACAGAAATCGCTGATGAGAGAAAATCGGAAGGGGGGTTCAAATTTAAATGATCTGAAGTATAAACTTTAATTTTTTTTTCAAAATGTTGAAACGAAACAACGGAATTCGTATGTTAAATGATTTTATTCTATATTTAATATTTGTATATGATTTTATATCTCTGTTACAACCAAATAATTGAACGTCTAATTCTACAGAATGGCACAGATATCTAATACTAGATGGTTTCCTATTCCCTTGAGTCTGGGCTAGATTTTCGCTTTTCCTCTACCATCTTCCCAGCTGCTATCCATCGGCGCCTAAAATCAGGATCCGAAAAGGTATTGAAAACCGGTAAAAATACCGGTAATATACCGGCATTTTCCTAACTTCTATCAAATACCTTTATTATTTTACAGCGGTAAAATACCTTTATAGGACTTTATTATTCTAACTTACATTCTATGTTTTTATTTGTATTAGATCTCATATTTGTGAACATTTTGTTTCCAAAATCCAAAAGTGAAATCTATTTATTTCCTTATTTTATCTTTGAATTTATCATATATCGAGATAACATTTTCGGGGATTCACCTTTACAATAACTGTGTTTGTATTATTCATGAATTTGTTAGACTTTCTGTGCATGTGTTCTGAAGATGTGTTAACTTGTAAACACCCGTTTGACACCCTGCATGTCCTCAGAAGCAATGAGAACTCTGCTAATAGCGACAGAGCGGCGTTAGGCAATTCGCAAAATGACACGCAGGTCCGTGACGTGACGCAGGGTGACCCATGGCGAGTTTCTGCGAACCAATATGCTTACTGGAAGCGCATTCGTGCGCAGGAGCAATAAGCAGTGGTTCGCAGATAATCACCACGATTCACCCTGCGTCACGTGACGGACCTGCATCTCATTTTTTGACTGGCTTTCGAGAAACGCCGCAGGACCAGTTCGCCACCGCAGCAGACCGGCGCGCGATTTCCGAATTTCCATAGGCGGCAGGTCCTAAAAGGTGCCAATACTAATTATTTATGACTTTTGCTAGGTGCTGAACAGGCTGCTAAAATTCCATGGCAATCCGAGTATCCATGACGGTGAGTGTTGTGTAAGACTGATCCGGCAGGCAGAGACAAACATTGTAACATTGGGGACATTGCATAATATGTACAACTATTAGAAAAATTATAGATGCTTGATTGATTATTTCCCGGCGCGTCAACTACTATGACTAGTCCCGTAAGTGTAGTGCATGTTGAACTTCAGGCAGTGGACTGATTTAGATCATCCAGCAATACCGATGTCTCTGTTGCGAATCTGACCTGGAGGTAGTAGGGTTCGAATCCTAATTGTGGTGTACTTTTCGACACAAGCTTTATTTATCTCGGTCGAATTGAGCCGCTATCTGTAGTTGCTACTCTAGCGGCCGGCTGCTCTGATCGGTAGTTTTCCGTGATTTATCCGATCAATATTAGGTGAATGCCGAAGCAAAACACTCTCAAAGAGACCATGGTCCGCACGCGATCTTTCCTTCCTCTTCTATGCACTAGTCTCTCTCTCTCCTTACACACACTTACATACTCTACACTACCACACTTGTCAGGAGACTAGTCGAGAACGTAAAGTTTGCTCCGGCTTGGGCGGTGCCCCGCTAGGGGAGATTCTTGGAGGGACAAATCCCCCGTAAGACGACATGTGGTTCAGTGCCGGATCTCACGATCCAGCGCCGTGAACACCGCCACCTCCCGGATAAAACATGCTCTACACAAACGGTATTAATGAAAGTTGGCTTGGAAACTGATGGAAACATTAATAAACCAATCAATCAATAAATCTAGAGCAGCCGGCGTTCCTCTCCCGCTAGTGAGTGAAATGCGGCGTCGGGCTGTATGTGTGCTTCAGGGCCATTCCCCTCCAAATATAGAACGATTTTCGTAAGGATGAGCCAAAGTGACGGTTCGCGAAATCAAGTGAACATCACCTGTAATTCAGAGAAGTATCCCACCCCCGCGACAGCTGTTCAGCCACTCCCCTTCGTAAAGTGCTAATGGCTCCTGTGAAAACATCACTATCCAGAAGTCTAAGAGTTTCGCTGAGGTATATGCATGTACGCGAGTCCGGGAAATATTTAAATTTAATTACGTATGTGGAAAATCTCTTAACATGTTCTCACAATCAGTAAAAGAAAAATGTTACGAATGTAAATAGAAAGCTCTCAATCACAGATCGCCACACAACAGCACGAAGACCGGATGCATCGGTACGTATCTCGCATTCAAGTCTGAGTTTTAAAACAAACATAATATTTATCACACAAAAAATAAATTCAATGTAATATATAAAGAAAAAATAATTTTCACAGAAGAGCACATAACACTTCACTTCCTAATTTCAATCATTTCTCGTGGCGCACTATAGTTTTGTCGGACGAGGACATCACAAAAGGAAGAGTCGAAGCCATTTACAAGTTAGCCAACTGCAAACGAACGAATGCGGGAAGGGAGTCTAATAGGCTCAAGGGCACGACGACCACAGAACCTTCAGTTATGTTGCCAGCACTAGCTGTCACTTTGGCACATCCTTAGGAAAATCGCTCTATACATCCCAATCTGTCGGAACAAACTCTAAGCTCCGACTTCTCTCCCGAGATGTCTGGTAGTGTAGTGCGTGAAAGAGTCTGCATACTTAAGGCGAAAGGATGAGGAAGACAATATAATGCGCAATTACTGGCCCGTTTGTTGAAGTACCACTCCGGAATTTGCCCCGTTCTGATCGGAGAAACAAAGGAAAACTACGGTTCAGAAAACGCGACCCCTATAGAATTCTGTTTCAGTCAACGGCAAAATTCGACCTAGCTAGAAAATGGCTAGTGTCGAAAATCCGCCACCGTCGAGACTTGAATCCTAGGACTCCCAGTAAGAAACTCTTCAGAGTTGTTCCTCTGAGCCATCTCAGCGGTAAAAATCATAATGATTTCTTCAAAAATAGTGGTATAATTCAACTGAAATACTGGTATTTTATCATGAAACTACCGGAATAATTGCTTTAAATATAGGTAAAGGTAAAATACCTCTATATTACCGATATTTGACGTCGCATACCAGGTTTTTCGAATAATGGTACAATAAAGGTACATGCATATCTACCAGTATAAATATATTTCCGGATACAATTTCGGTATCGTATTCGGTTCCTACCTAAAACACCTACTTGGACATCTCCTGTTTCCTTCCGCTTTCACAGAAGGCATTCCTAGATAGAGAACACCTTCTCAGTCCCCGAACATCACATATGGCCATCGCGGTACTGTACATTTTACATATTTACCTGTGGTATCCTTGGAACTACCTCCGTGCTCGTTCCATTTTTATGGGTGTAGGGTACCAGTTTGTCAATTACATGCACACATTGATATATTGCACACACATCTCGCTCACTGTTGCCTGTCAGACCAAGAGACTATGGAAGGATTAGGGTATAGTAGATGAAATACACGCGGAACTCGAAATGACCCAGAAGCCACAAACACAACTTGAAACATTCTGATTTACCGCGTAAAACGTGACAAAAACCTAATCTAATTTTACTTCACTAAATTATTGATTAGCATTTAAATTATATCAGCAATACATTTTATTTAAAAGATAATGTAGTATTGTTGATGTAAAAATACATGGATGTTTAAACTGGGCAATCTTGGTTACTCATAATTGTAAATCATTCAAGTTAGCTTCACCCGCTCTCTAAACCAGTAGCAGAAAGACTCATTAAAATCAGTACAATGAAAGCTTCTTAACCCGATAATGCATGTTCATATCTTCCACCATCATGTATCAATTGGTTTATATCCAAATCAAATACCAGAATTCTACAAATCTTACGTAAACATTGTCATGTTAATTGATGTTCACGCAACTTCTGATTACGCATTGCCCCACACATCCCAAACAAGTCTTGCAGCCAGACCGTCATTGCGCACTAAATCCTCTATGTTATCTGCGCATGCTTTCAACAACCACTGCAGACAACCGTTCCGAAAACGGCTTCGGAGCGATTCGCGCCGAGGGGACAGCCATCGTTGACGGAGCATAAGCAAACGGCCAGGACTCGCGAGTGGGCGCCTTTGCGCGTACCAGGATCCCCAGGCAGCACCCCGGCCCGCCCCGCTCCGTACAGTACCATCACCCCGAACTCCGCTCATCCCCGCTCCGTCCTGACATACTCTCCCCCGCTCTGCCCCTCTCCATCCAGCTCTATCCCGCCACAGTCCGCCCCTCACCACTTCACTCCTCCCCTAGTAACGATGGTGGTGTTGACTGAGGTGGTGAATACTGAGGTGGGTGATTTGAAAGATTATTCGGACGGGAGTGTATCTGGTAGCGACTCCACTAGTGACGGAGGCGATTTTCGCGATGATGTGAGTGAGAGAGCCGATGATGAAGAGTAGGTGGAGAGCAGTGGCGACGGGGATGGCGAGGGGTCGAGAGTGGGGACGGGGCGGAAGAGCACGCCTTGCGAGCGTTCAATTACAGCAGGCGAGAAGCAAAAAATGCGGTGGCCGCCGTATTTACGAAGGGAAATGTTCGAAAAAGGAGGAGCGCCTGCTTGATTTATGTTCTCATTAAGAGCGACGACAGCCCCCGACTTGTATCCTGGGAGGCTGTGGGCTGGGGCTGTGAGCGGGGTGCTGCGCGCCGCGGGTCGCCGGCGCACAACCTCGTACTAGCACAACAACGATGCGATTCATAGCAGCAAAGGACGCGACTGTGATTTTTTTTTCAACCAACATGTGTCGGGCACGGCTATTGGTCGATCCGTCTGTGAGGCTGCTGGTGGTCGGAGAAATGTCGCAACCAGATCTGCTTTTCTTCGACTGTCAGGGAATGAGCCACCATTCGTTTCTTTAAGGCACAAAAATGCATGATATCTTGCATTGCATGGGATAAGTTTGGTGATCTGTGTTTTGGAGCATTATCGTTTTAGAAAGAAACATGATGGCATTAGAGGATATAGCGGACATATCAAGTGATACGGCGACTGATTTCCTCCTTGAAAGATAAACTTATTTTTAAATTCGAATATATTGTTCATTTCCTTTAATAATAAATAACTACATGTGGTTATTACATTACTATTATTATGATGCAAAAAGGGTGAATAATCGTCAAATTTAATCCGTGAAAATTTTCTTATCATCAAGTGATGTTTTGTAGTTTTTGCAAAAGCTTGTACGAAACTTGTCTGTAGAAAACCTCTGCGTTTTAGTACTCTGAACAATTGTTGGTTGGAACATGTTATTACTGAAGGCAAAACGCCTAAAACAATGTACAAATCTGGAGACTTTCGATGTTTGTTTGGCAATAAGGAAATGGATTTTATCGCAATTACTTCACAATTCTTTCTAAATAAGTTCTAGTTCATATATTTAAAAGTTTATTTTTTTAAAACTAGTCTTGAGAATAAAACTCGCGTACTTCACGAGTTCATTTCAGTTTTCACTGTAATATATATATTTATATTACATAGAACTTTTTAAGTCGCTTTAACGAGAATCGCTATAGAGATACGGTATTTTGCTATCGGAACTAACCAAAGCATTACAGTCTGTTACTCAACTCCGTATCGCCTGTGCTGCTTCCGTCGCGGTCGTCTGTTGTTTGTCGATATCGCGCGCTGGACCTAACACGAGATTGATACGAGCGAGTGTCAACACGGACGCTCCGGACTTCGGATACGCCAATATTTAGTGAGGAAACAAAAGGAGTAACCTGATGCGGTTGCTCGGGGCATAGGAAAATAAACCCTGAACGCAGAATCAAAAATTGGCAGGAGAGGCTCTGGTGTTCCCTCTGTTTTCCAACGTTAATCCTACAACCCGCTCCCGGGCGTGCCTTTGATAGGAATGAGTCGGGCCTTGTTTTTTTTAAACGTCCCGCAGCTAAGAGGCGTACTTTTCATGCGAAAGTGAGTGCTCTGAGACAGTGACAAAAGCTTAATGGTCCTTCTACTGATCTATTTATCTTGGTTGTCACCCCTGCCAGTTGTCACATTTTTACTTCTTACGACTCCCTGTGACGAGCACAGAAAATCATTTATTTACGGTTGAAATAATCTATCTTTGCCTATCTCAGAGACGAAAATAAAACCGGTGTACAAATTGTTCTTTGAAGAGTTTCTAAATCTAAAAATAGAATCCCATTCTCGGGATAGAATGGATTAGCAAGCATTAGGAAAATGAAAGGTGTAAGAGCTTTGACCTTTGCCCAATCTTTCGTCCAAATCCTACGTGCCTCATTTTAATACAGCTGTAGCCGAGTAAGTCAGATCCCCTCCCCCTCGAAAGCAGACATAAAAAGCTATAAATAGGAAACTTTCTTGAGTCTTCGTAAAACTATTCATGAATAATTCACACCTTTAAGAAGTAACCAGGGTTATTTTCATATCTCCCGGAAAGGCTGGAAAATCAATGGCCCGTCTGCATAAGGAGAGCAGTAGACTCGTAAGCAGTGCGACAAGAACCCTTCAAACTCACCCTCGCCGATCATTACAAACACTAGTACGCGCACGATAGAAAATATCTAACTTACATTAGTAATCACATTTCTCAAGTAAAATCGAGGGATCTCCCCTATATTATTCACGTTCGCGAGCATCAGCAATTTCCGCATCGCTTGATGGGCGTGATTCAGGAAACCTTCCTTATTCCAGGTGGGAATTGGAGGTGTAGACGTGAAATTCGGACCCATTGCTGCTCGAAGACATCCTTATAATTTACGCGATAAAATTAAATGATGCAGTAATATAATCGTTTCTGATTTACCAATGACGGCCCTAAGACAGGACAGATTCTTTATGACAGAGTTCGGAAATCTTGAAGCATCGAGCTGCATTTCCTGACATTCTGTGACCCCACGAATTAACAGCGATTGATAATCAAAAGAACGGACTTCTATTCCATTTAAATACGCACATTTTTTCTCCTTTTGTTCGTTCTTAGTTCGCGGACTAACAATAAAGCCTTATTCTTGAAAATATATTTTATTACATGAGAGCTTTTTTTTTTCTTTTCTTTTTTTTTCTTCTTTTTTTTTCAAAATTCATGTAGTATATGACTTAGCAGTTTCAACTGTTTTTTTGACGTAAAATAAATAAATAAATAAATAAATTAAATAAAATAAATAAATAAATAAAAGCAAGATCTATATCTCTGGAAATGAATGATCCACGAGCGCTGCGTGGCGTTGAGGCAGCTTTGTGAAACGTAACCTCCGCGAGCGACGAGCGGGGAACGAAGCTCCTTCCGGAAGAAGCGAAGAGATGCGATCTTCACGCATTCGAACGGCGGCGGCGTAATCTCGATTTCGCATGTTGTTACTGCAACGCGCCGCCCGCCACGCCGCCCCTGGTCGCTCCACGCCGCGCAGCGCACTCTCTGCTCGACCGGGAAGCCTTCCGCGTCGGCAATGGGCGTCGAAAGTGGGCGTCCTGCCCTGCGAGTCGCAGTCGCGGTGCGGTAGTGTTGGCGGCGACGAAGAGGTGGGGGTGGAAACGGGGAAGATCGTGTTGGTGGCGTCGGTGTCGGAGATGACGAAGCCGCCTGAGAAGTTGCTCCTCCTGTTGTCCTTGCGTAGGCACATTCACATCACCTATGCCACACTGCCGTCACCACTGACACCGCCGACGCTGTTCAATCCGCATGATTTCTAAATTATTTTCTTTGCTTCTGCGATATTTTTAATCATGTAATGAAATGCTGTAAGGCAATTTCTTTCTAAAGACAATTCATTAATTTCATATTTTCCTTAAAGAAGGAATAGAGTAAGTGAACACTAATAATTGTACTACCTTGATATTCAAGGTTCATTCTATCATTCATCTTTTGATTGGTGTAAATTTTCTTACAATAATATGACCTATGAATCTTGAAGATCACATGAAATGAAACTTTTTTGAAGAACTCCTTTCAATAACAGATTGTGAGTAAATTGTAAGAATTATCAACAATTGTTAATAGTCTCCTTTAATTCCATTAACATTTATCTTCTTTTATTAAGGTTATTAAATTAATTTGTAGTTTTGGAATTTTCGCAAATGCTGCAATCTCTTTTCAACAAATTTTCATTCTTTTGACTACTCGCAGAAATCATCACCTCCACTTTCCCTTTCCTTAGATTTATGTTTACATAATTCATGCCGTTACCACTACTATATCTACTCTCTTGTCGCTGTTGCCTTGGTGTTCCTCAATTCATCAACATACAAATACCTTCCATATAACCAATACCACTCTCGGGGCCGGTTGCATAAACGTGAAATATGGAATCCATAAGCTTATTGGTTCTATAAAATTATCTATAGCGGCAAGAAGTGTTTCTGGAACAACCAATAAGTCTTATGGAACCTATAAAGCTTTCTATAACTTATTGGTCTCGAAACAGTTCTATAAATGCTTATAGAATCTACAAATAAGGAACATGGCGGCTCTGCGCACTGTTTACTAGTGTTCGAGGTTATTGGTGGTTCTTGGCGTTCGTGTGTTGTATGGTTTTCCGGTTTATTTGGTGCGTTTTAGGTGTGTTTTTGGGTGTAGAATATTAGTGAACGGTGTTCTTCACACATTTCTGCGTGTAATATCGTAAAAAGTGAGAATTAAATTTGGTTCTGATAATGCATGAATTTCTGCTATAATATTTGTGTATTACGATCTGATTTTTTTCTTCACAGTTTTTTTTTTTTTTCAACATCTGGTAGAGCGTTATTTCTATCGCAGCAGATATGACTGAGGAATTGTAAGTAATGATTTTTTGTGAACTTTTGTAATTATTGTAGAATCGTATGTGAAATTAAACATAAAATAATTCATGCCTTTACAGAATTCAGCCCTATTTATCTGCCCCATCGTCGTCGTCGTCGTCATCATCATCATCATCATCATCATCATCATCATCGGAAGACGAATATTTCCTACCGAAACCACGAGTGTTTCTGGAGAGGGAAAATCCCATGGAAGAGTTTGACGACTGGGACTTCAAGTTGCGGTTCAGATTGTCAAAGGAAGTAGTGATGAACCTACTTCATGATATTGGGCGTCATTTGGAGCCACAAACACAAAGAAACATGGCAATTTCAGCCCTTACCAAGTATTAATATGCCTGAGGTTCTATGCCACAGGTGCATTCCAGATTGTAATAGGGGACCTATTTAAAGTTCATAAAAGTACTGTGTGTCGCATCGTTAAGAGAGTGACACATTATATAGCTTTGCTGCGACCACAGTATGTGAGAATGCCAGGTAGTGATGTAGAAGTAAGAAAATTTAAACAAGATTTTAGGGATGTTGCAGGTTTTCCAAATGTCATTGGTTGTGTAGATGGAACATACGTTAAAATTCAGTCACCAGGTGGTGATAATGCAGAATTATTTAGGTGTAGGAAGGGTTATTTTTCAATTAATGTACAGCTAGTTTGTGATGCTGAATTAAAAATTTGTGATGTTGTTGCAAGATGGCCAGGGTCTGTTCATGACAACACAGTATTTGACTCAAGTTATCTCAGAGCCCAGTTTGAGGCAAATGAGTATGGAAACGGCTACTTACTAGGCGATAGCGGATATGCTTGCCGTACCTATTTAATGACGCCAGTTGCGAATCCTCAAACTCCTGCAGAAAACAGATACAATTCAGCCCACGTGTGGACTAGAAATTATATAGAGCGCACGAATGGTGTGTGGAAAAGGAGGTTTCCTTGCTTGTCGTTGGGTATTTGCACAAAGGTGAATTTGACCCTGGCTATCATTACTGCAACAACTGTGCTGCACAACATTGCAATAATGAATGGTGACGAGGCACCAGAAGATTTTATTGTTAATGAACAGGAGGATGCCTTTGTTGTATTAGATGGAAATGTAGCAGGAAATGCTCTGCGAGCTGTAATAATAAATACAGTTTTTACTTAAGATGTTTATTTTTTAAAATTTCAAACTCATATTTTTTGTGAGCCAAATCTACAGCTTTCATTTCCAGTTCTACATTTAAAATTTTTTCTTTAATTCTTCTCTCCATTTTAATCGTTTCCATTCTCTCTGGATGCTCCTTCTTCATTAACGCTAATCTTGTCTCCCTTTCCACCACCTTTAATTCACATTCTTTCATTTTTAAGTCAAGAAGAGACTGTCTTTTTTCTTGCACATCTCTTTTCCTCTTCACTGACTTCATTGTTCTGGGAATGCATAGAGGGGAAGAGGATGCAATTGTCGCAGAGGACGTGGTGGTAGTAGTGGTAGTGGAGGATGTAGTGGCAGTGAAAGACGTGGTGGCAGTAGTGGAGGATGCAGGGGCAGTAGAGGATGCAGTTGCTGTGGAGGACATGATGGAAGTAGAGGGAGTAGAGGTTGGGATGGGAACTGAAAAGAATGAAGGAGGAACATCAAAAGCATAACTCGTTGACGGCTCTGATGATAAAATCTCCATCTCCACATTCAGCAGAGGTGCAATTTCCTCATCAGTGTCTCCATTTTCACCATCGCTTACATATACCGCATTCTCAGCTACATCTGCAAAATGTTATATTCGTTGCATTTAAAAAATGTTAAACATTCCCACATATTTGGCTTTATTTTATGCATTCGTGATACAATTTAAAGATGCTTGAAAACAAATAATGGAAATACCATGATATAAAAATAAAATATAATTTACATTATTTTAAAGAATTACAATAATAATAGAGCCCTGAAGTTAAGCAAAAATGCCTTAAATATTACAATACGAATCACTTCACTGTTCTGGAATTATTTCTGTTTTAGAATATTTTCATTTGTCTATTTTAGCTTTCGATCCTTAAAGTAAGTATGTTTCTATTTTTTTAAAATCCTTTTTCTCCTACCATCACTCTCAACTTTATTTCATAACGCCAATAAGCTTTCTTCAACTTAAAGGAATTGTATCCCATGCTTACGTGTGGCTTCCCTTTTAAGAACATACCTTTATACACAATATGGCCAGATTGAATCATGTCCTGGTGAATAAATAGTGCAATCAATGAAAACAAGCGTTTTCAATTATGCATTAATTGAAAGATTCGTAAGAGGAGTAGTTCAGCCTACACTTAACACTTCATAGAATCATCAGTGAATCAAATCTGCAGTCATAATAATCTTGAAATTTGTTAGGTTGTAAAGAATAATTTTCAGTTGTGAAAAGATTTCTTATCAACATATAACCAATGAAGATAAAGATTCCTTACACATGCTATTATTAAAACAGTGTAACAAATAAAATTTAATTTAAATTATTAAGACTTATTTAATTACAAAACAAATATTTTAGTGCCTTTTTGCCTGCCTATTTGAGGCAAGTTGAATGCCTTAACTTCTGGGCTCTACTTGCATTAATGTGTATTATTTAATTGTTTTGATACAAAACTACTTATTATTTCAAATATGTCTGCATAGTCTTCTATTATTGCAGTTTAAACTTACCATGATTCATAAAATGAGCACTGGAATCATAGAAGTTTATTTGGGATTCTGCTTGATTCCTTATTACATTGATTACTTTTTCTGACACTGCAGATGTTTGTGGTGTGTAATTTCCACCGCCAGTTTTGTACCTTTCCACCTGGTAAAATGAACATGATTAGACATCTCAAATTAACATATTAATCATTGGAGAAATGGCAACTAGGTGATCAATATTTTACAAACCTTATCATCATTTTTCTCCTTTTTGGCAGTCCTTTTCAAACCCTCCCACAGAGCCTTCAATTGTTTGATGGTTCTGGGATCTGTCCGGCATGATGCATGGTATTCTTGTGAAATGCGATCCCATGTTGCACGTTTGGTATTTTTGGTAACTCCATCCGTTGCTTTACTTTCAACTATGTCCTTATGCTCTCCTACTATATCAATAATTAAATGTTTCTCAAACTCATCGAAGTTTTTGTTTCTTTTTACAATCTCATTAGCCATTATGTTATTAATCAAAATAATATATGAAAATAAAGGTATATTACAATAGAAATTAAATTAAGATGACTAATAATTTACAAAATTAAAATTAGAAACGGAAGTAAATAATTTAAAAAAAACAAGGTCTTAATACTACTACAAACTTTTTTTTTATGATTGAATTTTCAAAAAATTGGGAACGAAATAAATGTAAACACAAATAGTCAATGACTAATATAAAAAATTAATTATACTTAACAAATAAGAATTAAATAAAAAGTAAACTAGAATAAAATGAATGAATATAATGAAATACAACGAAATTGCTACTGAGAAGGTATAAAGAAACACAAACCAAAACACAGCCAACAGATCCCGCCAGTTCACAGCACACGCTCAGAATATGCAAAGCGAAACACAGAATAAAAAGTATTCCAACATCGACTGTGTCGCTATCTAGTGGTTGCATTTCGAAGTTCTTATAGAACCTATAGTTATAGATTCCATATATTTGCTTTATGCAACGGTTAACGGCCTGTGGAACCTATAAATTTTGTAGAACCCATTGCTATGGAACCCATATGAAAACCTTTATGCAACCGGCCCTCGCTCTTCTTTCACGCCAATAGAACTCCACTACTTCACCTATCAATATTTCTTCACCGTTACCACAATAAACGTTTTGCGCCATCACGATCTAACAACCCACGGCGACCCTTCGGCACTATTTCGAATCAGTCGAACCAACCACCATCTTGTGGCGGCGGTGCTTCGGGCCTTAGAATCGCCGGCGCCCCCTCCGCCTGCACCACCCTTGCCGCCGCCGCCGCCGCCGCCGGCGCCATCGTCTCGGGTCGGGTCGCGCCCAAACGTATCGCCTTATCTCAGAAACAGATGACGGCGTCACAGCGCCGCGGCGCCGCCGCTCTGCTGCGCGCGCCCGGAGAGAGCCACCACTCACGGCAAAATGGGGCGTCCCTTTAAGCGAAGCCTGCGTATCTGAATAGCGCATAAAGATTCCGTGAAACCTAACACAATGTAAAGGCTCCGCGCAACCGCCTTTTTTAAATTCTTTTGCGAAGACGGAAAGGAAGAACGCGAAGGCAGAAGCTTTTAGCCAACTCAGGGTTCTAGAAGCAGACTTACATGAAATGTTGGGAAAAGGGACCACCGGCTAGATGCCAAATAACCAGGACTATGCGCACATAAACCTTTCCAAACTACTAAACACTCTTTTCACATTCAATCGATTTCGAAGAAATTATGCAATCTGCCGTCAAGGAGAATTCGCAATTGTCTTTAGGCAGTTCGATCGCCCCCAAACCATCGATGTTTTTAAACCAAGAGGCAAACTCCAACGTTAATTATTCGCACGGAGCAGAATTTAATTTGAGAGTGATCGCGCTTGTTAACTGATAATTAAGATTTAACTGACAAAATAAGTTTAAAAATACTCGAAATAATTTAAAAACTAAGCCTGAATACTTAAGTTAATCTCAAGGGGGCCAGAGATTAGTACGGAAAGATAGGGAGGTCATACGCGTATGTCGCATAAACTGAATGGAATCAGTTGCTTCATATTTTAACCTTTACAAAAGTGTGGTTACGGGAATTTTTTTTCATTCACAAACAAAATGTCACAAACGTACAAACATCGATCACAAAACATAATGATGAAAAAACTTCGGATTAAATAAAGCGATGTTTAAAAGATCCGCATCGATGCCGCATTCCTAGGTTATATTGATATTGAGACATGAATGTTTAAGGCACAGTTTAAAAAGATATTAAGCCATAATGTAGCGGTCTACTGAATTTTTCCGAGTTTACAGTGGCCTGAAAAAGGTTGAGAAACGTGGATGTAAGGAAATTAACCATTCTAATTAATAATCTGCTTGGCCATTGATTACTCATCATGGAAGGATTGTTCCTAAACACAATTTGAACGCTTGTTTCATCTCTATTCCTTCTGGTTCATAAGTTTTGCCACGTTTTTTCAACAATTAATTACAGTGCCATAGCATAGATGCAAAGTGTCTCAATTTTTACATATTCCACCAAAACAATTAATTCGTTTAGCTACAAATTGTGTTAACCAAAACCGCATTAATGTATACGAATCATAAAATGTCGGCCCAAGAAACCAGATATTACCAACATTTATAAACAAAATTCAAATGCAGAATCAAAACACTTAACTTTTCTAAACAGAACCGTAACATCTGCTTGCCTCGCTCAGATCCTATATGTCTATTCACAAATTATCGGAAACGAGATAAATGAAAACGAAAAGTACGCAAGGGACGCGGACACACTTGGCTAAGATACACGCGTTCCCCGGCGGCGTGTTGGCGCCACTTCAGCTGAGGACGCGACGCTCTGGGAGGTGGACGACAGGAGACAAAGGGTATAAATACCTACTGGGGAGCCCCTGCATCGCCCCTCCCCTCCTTCGCCCCGCCGCCGCCGCCCCGTTGGCCCACGCACTCGTTGGCGCCGCAATGACAATGGCGGACTATTGGGGAAGCGGACGAGAATTCGTGTCGCGACGTTTGCGCTCGGGTTTCCGGGTTCTTTTTATCATAAAAATATTTATATAATGACGGCCAAGTGAACACGTATTGTAAGTCCAGAATTCCTATTTTAGAGAAAACTAAGCTTGAAAGTTTGTAAAGGTGCAGTTACGAATGGAAAGACAATGTTTGCTATCCAGCATGATCCATCTAATGCGGACACATAATCTTTATGCACTAGTTAGATACTTATGAGAGATCTTCATAAATGATATTAACTCAAAAATGACCACGAGTGGATATATAATGTTTGTGAACTTAGCCATCGATAAACTTCGATAATTGTCTTTTTTTTGTACAATGTAATATGACCTCAAATCCATTACAGTAATAAAATTCATTTAAAACTTTTAACGTACAAACGACAGCCGTACAAAATTAGTGTTTGCGCTCTATTCCGTAGCATCTCGACAATTCTTTGCATTCTCATCGTCAATTGCTTGAACGTACTACATAAATTTGTTAAAAGAAAAGAAGCATTAAGGTGGTATGCTCGTGCTAGTTGTTAGTCAAATACTCGACCATTATTACATCTACATATTAACAACAGCTCCTTGTAAAGGGAAACGGAGTTTGTAAACAGTTGAAAGAGAAGTATAGAATAAAGAAAGAGAAGTATAGAACAGTTGAAAGAAAGTTTTTTAAAAGAGCCTATTCTAACTTAGGGGCCATCCATAAATTACATGATGCCTTTAGGGGGGAGGGGGTCAAGCGAATCTCACCTAATCTTACATGGGGAGAGAGGGTCTCGCCAAATATCACATATTCTTTTCGCTAAAAACAGTGCTAAATAGCGAAAAAAACTGAAACAAGTTACGTAAAACACGTTTCTATACTTAAATATGGCTAAATCTTGCACAATAATTTTTGTCGTGGTTATGTGAATGCTACAATAAGTAGTATAGTATACCGAGAAAAATAATCTAACAAAACTTACCAAACTTTTTATCATTAATGAGATAAATCTCATTACCTGTATTTTTACAGAAATTTTAAAGAAAAATGACGAGGCGTTGGGTAAAAAGAACTTTTAATAAACTTTAGTCTTAAATAAATATAATTAAGCAAATGATGGTTTTTAAATAAATCCCAATGCAATCAATCACAAATTAAGGCATTTACATTAAAAATACACATTTTGAAAAATCTCACGTGAGATTAGAGGAGGAAGGAGGTCGAGCCAAATCTCATAACATCCCACCAGGGGGAGGAGGAGTCGAAAAATTGCCAAAATCGCCTCACGTAATTTAGGTACGGCCCCTGAAACTTCTTTTATTAAAAAAATTGTCCGGTAAGGGCCAAATTTGTACTTACCATCTTGAAGAACAGAGATTTTACTTTCATTTAAAATATTTTTTGGGAGTACTTCACCGTGGCCGATCTGACGAACATACTACCTAAACAAACATACACTGAAATGTGTAGGTCAATTCATGTAGTACACACTTATCAAGTTGAAATGGCTTTTACATAAACAGCATCCGATATTGTGAAGGAAATATTATATTCATGGGTTTTCATAACGTGGCGCGTGAGGGAGTGTCTTCACGATGATATATGGCACAGCTTTTTGCGTCTTTCTCGATCGTGCTGCCAGATGTAGCATGATCGCGACCGTATCAAGCAGTGCTGCAGATAAAGTGACACGACCGAGAAAGACGCGAAAAGCAGTGCCATATTTCCATTGTGAAGACAAGCCTCTCACGCGCAACGTTAAGAAAACCCAAGTATAATTCCATTTGAAGTAGTTGAACATGAGCTGTACATCACATCCTAAATAAGCGTCGTGACCGTAATGAACTGAGCTCACATTGCTGGACAGAAGAAACTGAGGTGTCGTAGAAGTATTTCAAACGGATAAATTTGTGGTATTTTTTCGTATTACATTAATTGTCATGTTCCCTTCCTGCCTGCTGCATGGGAAGCTCACGGATATTTTCATTTTCTACAGCACATTCATTTGTTCGAGTTTCAAACATTTTGTCAAAATCAGTTATAAGAACCTTATCAAAAAAGGAAAAGTAGTAATAGTAATATAATTATCTTACTATGACCCTCTTCTCTGTCATACACTAATTAAGCGACCGATTATTTTTCAAATACAACTTCATTCAGGTACATAGGGATGTCGGGATACTGGACTTTGAAACTAGGAAGATTCGGAGATTGAGATACATACGTTCGTACTCGGTAGCAGTGGCCTTTTGAGTAGCCCTCCATGTATATTTCTGCTGGTAGAATGAGTATTCCTTGCGATCTATTACCCTAAAGTAGAATATTCTACAAAGCTGCACTTTTTCAAGTTTGTTGGGTATTTTTCTCGCTCCATTTCGATTCCGTTACGAAAGGAGCCTCGTGTTCCGGTCGCCAATGTTTTGCTTCAAGACATTACTTTTTTAACTACAATTATTTACCACAAAAACAGTTAAAACCCTCCAAATCTTTGTTGAAAAGAAACTTGGCAATCTCTGCCAGTAGAGCTTTGCTTTCCTCTACAACTTCCAAACGTTCGAACCATCCAAAACGTGTAGCAAACAAACTTTGCAATAAAAGTTTGCTCTCGAAAACGATTTGCTTTTTAATACTTTACATGCTCATTCATCTCAGTTTATGAATTACTGCCAAACGTCTTAAATTCTTTTCATTTGCTTGTACGAAATATTTACACATTCTCTACATGAAAGCTTTGAAATTCAAGCACAAAGCATTCTCCGGAAATTGTACTTTTGTTTTACGTATTGAATTTATGGTTCATTGAGAACTTATTTTACCGTTGATCACACCTAGAACATCCTTCTAAACGCCATGCAGTTAGTTATCTTTGCAGACAAACTTCTGCGAGCGATTGCGTGCACAAAGAATATCAATCTTGAAGGTATTGTGCGGCCAGATCGAAATTACTGCAGAATGGCGGCCAGACTATTCTGGCCGCGATTGGCAAGCTGGAACGGGAGCAGAAAGCCCGCCCCGGGGAAGCGATCGCGCACACTAGCACTCTGCCTCGGCCTCTCGCTCGCCGTAGTGGCAGCGACGGTGACGACGACGACGAAGGAAACTGTGACTGGGAGGCAACGGCGGAGATGGCGGCGACAATGGGGTCGGCGACGTTGAGACATTGGCGGCGACAGGGGCTTTGATGATGTCGGTGGCGATGGCGTTAAGGTGACTCGTATGAAACTGAGTCCAGAGGAGGGTTTGGTGTCAGTGGAAGCGGCAGCAGTAGAAGCAAGAGCAACGGCAGCGGCAAGTATTGTGAGGCAAAGTCTCGATGAGATGGGGGCACAGAGCCAGAGACGATGACGACGGTGACTTTGGAGAATATATTGCGATATGGAATCGGGAAATACTATTCCGGGGAGGCAACAGTATTAGTAGAAGTCCTTGCAGTGATGACTGTGGTAATAATGGAGATGTTGATAGGGGTGGTGGTGAAGCAATGGCGTCGGTTGCTGTGCGAGTGGCGCTGGTGGTAAGATGCAACGTATTCGTGGGGTAGGTTACAGCAGGAGGTGACAGCGGAGGTAGCGGCTAGCTAGGTACCGAAAGAGGTAGCAGCGGTGACGTCTAGTGCCGCGCCTCGCTGTGAGCTCCTTTCCTATCGAGGGCGCGTCTCTGCTCTTCTTTCACCTCGCCCCATTCCCTCGTCCACAGCGCATTCCCTGTGAGGAAAACGAACGGCGGGATGTTTTGCTCGTTTTAGGCTACGTTTCCCATATACCTTTCCAGCTGAGAACAAATAATCAATGCTTTGTAGAACAGAATACTCACAAAGGATACGGTTTGCGACATACGGTTTGCGTCATTTTTTACTGAAACTAATGCAACATTTCTTAAATTCATATCTGAATGGTTAAATGTCTTCGAATCTTTCAAATTTCAAAAGTACATAATACAGGATTCGAGAAGTTTGAATATTCATGTCATATATTTATTGTATAGTTAGTTGGCAGCCTTCTTTTCCTCGAGTCCCGAACTACAAACCTACTAGAAAATCCAATTCAAATTGATTAATATCCTGGCCTTTTGTATTGGCCAGATGACTGTAATACATATAGTAATGTCATACATTTAACTAGAGACTACAATACCCTTTTAAGTGCAAATAAGTAAAAATAACAAACATTTGCGCCGAGAACTTCGTATTTGAAGATGATTTCTCTTGTCATATAGTTGAATAAAATGTATTTTATGGTACACTAGTGGACTTGGAGTTAGCTATGTCACAGAAATCTGATTTACTTGACCGAGATTCAAGTAATAATTTCCTGCGATATTTAAAAATCGCAGAGGCAAAATATTTGTACGCAGTGAAGACGCGCTTAATCCTGGACTGTGCGGCGGGTTGCGTAGAGTTCACGAGCGCTTGAGCCGTTATAAACGAATAAATCATCGCATCAAGGACGCCCCACATGTCCGATTTAATTCAAACCACTCGTTAAACATTCCCATTACTAATAAGAACAAAATGTGAGAATTTCACCGAAATCGGTCCAGTATGGTCTATAGTTTGGAATCGGTCTATATGTTTTGCGTCTATGTGTTACACACATACATTCCCTTTTATTTATATGTAGAAGAAATTCAATGAATTACCTTTGGGCCACGACCATATTATTGTGAACATCCAAATCCGAATTTCATCCTCATAAGCATTTTCTCTTGAATTTCGTGGTGGATTAGACCAAATAATATTTTCTGGGCACAACCTTACGGCAACATACATGAATAAGATCATTCATGACTTTGACTCGAAACTAACCTGCAAATGAAATGTTCATTATGAACACGCCCGGGAGAAAGCGGGCAACTTGCATCTCGTCACAGTGCAACCGTGCGTAGAAATCATTGGGAAACCGCCTGAAGGAACGAGAGAAACACACAAGGCATGGCGCCGGGGGTGGGGGAGGGGCGGGGCGGAGGCGGGAACGGCTATGCGCGCCGCGCCTGATTGCCATCAAACCAGCGACTCGCGACTAGAACCCTTGCAATACTTGAAACTACTTTGGGTATGGTTTCCGACAACAGAACGTAGACAATATCAAGCATCAAAAATGGTTACTTCCATTATCGATCTTTTTCAACTGCGCCTGAAATTTGACACGATTTGAATAATTGATTTTTCAGGCAAAATATTGATTTTTCGAAAACGTTTTCGCATTTTTATATCAATTCCATGATATTAGCAATCCGGGCATCTCGATATCTAGGAGTAAACAAGAATTATTAAAAATACTATCGCAACGTCCCCACCATGTGGGCGTCCGCGATAAGCAGGCGGGTTGGGGACTGAGGCAGGCGGTGGCGGTCGCGCTCCATGATTTATAGCATCGCGCGACAACACTCAAGCGACGACAATGACGGCCTTCCGCGCGCCCTCGCCCCGCCCCCGCGCCCCCGCGCCGCCGCCAAGGCATCGGGCACCTGGGCGCTGGCATTGTCTCCAAGCGCGCTTCGCTTCCGCTAACCATTGTCGCCCCTCATACCCTAATCCAGTCACGTTGACATTGCTCTTTATTCCCTGCATCCTGCTGCTGTGTCCTCAGTCAGATGTTCAGCGTTTCAATCTCATCATCTATCGAATCGAGACCAAAGTCTCGGCCTGATGTATTCTCATTCGCCCTGTTGCATTGTTTCGTCTTGTTCTTCTTCTTCTTTTTACAAACGAAGTATTTCTTTCACATTTTTTGCTTAGTCAGCATTTTCACACATGCTTTTGTCGCATTGTGTCGAAAATATACTACTTTCTTCCTGTCTTAAAAATCTGTACGGTTCATTTTCTCACATTTATTTTCCAATACATTAATGTGAACTACCTCTCCTTTTCGTACTACAACTACAAAAGTACATTCCAAAGTGACATATCAGTGGGTCAAAATTTCTAAATAATGAACACATTTCATACAGGAGCTACTGAAAGCGATTTTGATGAACCGCTGCTACGAAGTTAATGAAGAAGTTTTTGGCGAAACATCGTTTGTAACAATCTTCAACCTAGTAATTTCTGACTAATTCAGGCCTGTCACTCCCCATCCGACCTTCCCCTCGTCGCTCTCAGCTCCTGCTACCGACGACGTGAACATTTGAACCTCCCTTACTTGCGCTTTCGCCTCTTTCACCCCAGACACCGCTCCTTCAGCCACTATCTTGTCCTCGCCCAAGTCTTCTCACTCCTCCCGTCGCTGCATCTGTCTCCTCATCCGCACTCCATCCCACGCACCGATATCATGGCACCTCATCATCATCTCCTTGAGCTATCACCTCGACCACATTTCAGCCCCCGTCTCTGCGGCCGCTACTTCGACACCGTATCTCCCTCTCCCCGCGCCGTCACCTCGTTTGTATTTCAGTTCCCTCTTCCACCTCGTTCCCTCAGCCATCACCTTGTTCGGAACCTATCTCCCTTTCTCACAACAACACCTCATCTACACCCTAGTTCCCACTCCCTCAGTCTTCACCCGGCTCGGTCCGCCCCCTTCCCGTCACCACGCCTGCGTGAAGTGTCGCGACGCAGAAACGCAATTCCGTTGCTTGTCAGCTCTTCGACCGCTAATTAAGCCCAGCGGCCGACGCGCTTCCGGGTGTGGCGCTGTCGGTCGGGGCGGACGCGCCTGCCAGACACCCGGCGGCAGGGGGGGTTGCCTCGCGGTTGAGGTAGAGGCGGAGGCGCAGACGAATGCTGATGTGGAGGGGAAGGTGGTGGACGGGAAACGCGGAGGTGGTGTTGAAGGTGGAGGCGGAGGTGCATGCGAAGTGGCGGTGGAAGCGGAGGCCTTTCTGGAGGCAGGGATGGTTGGTGGAGGAGTCAGGGTTGGAGTTGGACAGACTGAGGCGGAGGTGGAGGCGAAGGGAGAGGTGGATGTGGAATTGGTGGCAGAGACGGAGGCAGATGCGAAGGTAGAGGTGGAGGCAGAGGCGGAGGTTGAAATGCTGATGGAGGTCGAGCTTGAAGAGTTGGCGGTGGTGGAGGTTGAATTGTTGACGGACGTGGAGGTGCAAGTGTTGATGGAGGTGGAATAATACTCTTAGGGCGGGGGCGGAGAGAGCAGCGGAGACAACTCGGAGGGCGCGGCGGTGACGATGGCGGAAGGAACCTCGCCGATGTTGGCTGAGGACAATCGGGCGGCGCGACGGCGTGGCAGTTAGTGAGCATGATGGCGATGATAAACGGACTGGAAAATGGAGTGGAGGGGCAGTGTCACCCTCCACTGGGGACGGCCTCCCAGAGTGGAAGTGGTAGTTACAAGGACATGACGTTCCCGCGATGTGTAGTATGAACACTGATTAAAAGATCTGGAAACCAAATATGATTATACAACGGATCAGTAAGCAATTTATGCGTTATGTTTTAGGTTATGACGGAGAACGATGATGATAAGAGAAACGTTACGAAGTGCATAGTTGAATTATTTATTTCTAGAAGCGTAGAAATAGAGGATAACAAATAGGAGTACTTTTCGTATCTGGATAGGCAGTAGTGCCTGTTAGTTTGTAGATATCCGGAAATTATAAGTAAACATCATTTTAATTCTTTGTTGTTTTTAGTAAAGTCATGTCACGTTTCTGCAAAGAAACTAATTATATGAAAAATATGACACTGTTACTATTTTTCCAATGTTCGATACATACCTGTTAGGTTATAAAACGTATGATTGGGTTGTGCTTTGAGGCAGTGTAAATGTTCTTAGTTTACAGGTTTTGTGTTCTGTTATTGTCAAGAAGATTCAAAGACGAACCGCTTTATTTTTACCATTTTTTGAAACAATTGATATTTTTTCCTTCCCCTAAACTAATTCGCAACTTCTCCTAAAAATTGAATTTGATTGCATCTGAATTCCCAGAAATGAAACTGAAGCTCCGATATCATCGAAGTAATTATTTACTACGAAAGCAAAAGTGAAGTCTAAACTCGTTGATGATCGTGTCATCCTCGCCTGCGCGTGAACTCAATACTCTCTCAAAGGTTCACAACAAGCATTCTGCCCGTTGCGCCGGTCAAAGAAGACGCCAGCTTACTGTTCCCAAACGGAAGCGACCCCAGGTGGTTTTCGTCGCGGGAGCAACCGAGCGACAATAAACAAGGCGACAGAAAAAATACGCGCGTCGCATGCCTGGCACGACCACGCGGTGGGGAAGCGCGGCGGACCACGGGGAAGCCCCTGGGCACGCGGCTAGGCTTGCCATCTCTCCGGAATTTTACTCGGAAGCGCCGGTCACGGGAATTGTTCTCCGGGCGGGCGCCGGAATAAAGTGGGAGATCCCGGCGTCATGCGATTAATATTAACGAACAAAAATTAATATTTAAATATTTTTATTTTCTCGCCCTTTAGAAGGTATTGTGTTTGTAAAGAGAAAGGTGTCTAATGCTGCGGAAAAAAGCGGCGAATTTTCGGCAGAAAAACCCTAGTAACGAAAAATGGATAAAAAAGCTAAATTTAGGGGGGGGGAATCCTCTAACACATGGTGTAGCCAGAATCCTTCTTTTCAAGGTTCTTGGTACCGAAAAATCGATTGATGGCAAAACGTCCGTTCGAATGTCTGAACAACACTAGTGGCTAAACCGTTCAGCCGATTTTCTCCAAAATTGATATTCCTCAGGCGCTCTGGCAAATGTCGCGGCCTCTTGAATTTCAAACCAATATTTGAAATTTGGGGTTACTTTACATGAAGCCCTTGGACGTTTTTAAAAAATTTTAAAAAATGGATCCAACGTTTTTTATTAAATTTTGTTGTTAGTGTGAAGGAGGTTTAAGCGAATGGTGCAGCTCTGATTTTAATTGAAAACCCTTATTTTTCGAAAATTACAAAAATTCATTTTTTTTCGGCGTCTTCGTACATTTACAAATATGAACATATTTTTACTTCCTCGTGTACATACGTATATACGGAGTAACATACCTAGTGTACAGAAAGTTATGGAATGCTGCGAAAAATCTATTTCGAGATTTCAACGGTAATACAGGTTTTGGGGTCCCCTGATACCGAAAAAGTGATTTTTTTTCAAAACGTCTGTCCGTCCGTCTGTCCGTCCGTCCGTCTGTCCGTCCGTCCGTCTGTCCGTCCGTCTGTCCGTCCGTCCGTCTGTCCGTCCGTCTGTCCGTCCGTCCGTCTGTCCGTCGTCCGGCCCGTTCGTCTGTTCGTCCGTCTGTCCGTCTCGTCTGTCCGTTCCGGTTCCGTCCGTCCGTCCGTCTGTTCGTCCGTCTGTTCGTCCGTCTGTCCGTTCGTCTGTCTGTCTCGTCTGTCCGTTCGTCTGTTCGTCTCGTCTGTTCGTCTCGTCTCGTCCGTCTGTCCGTCTGTCTGCCTGTCCGTCTGTTCGTCCGTCTGTCCGTCGTTCGTCTGTCCGTCCGTCTGTTCGTCCGTCTGTCCGTCCGTCTGTCCGTCCGTCGTCCGTCCGTCTGTCCGTCTGTCTGTTCGTCTGTCCGTGTCTGTTCGTCTGTCCGTCCGTCCGTCGTCTGTCCGTCTCCTGTCTGTCCGTCCGTCTGTCCGTCCGTCTGTCCGTCCGTCTGTCCGTCCGTCTGTCCGTCCGTCCGTCCGTCCGTCTGTCGTCCGTCTGTCCGTCGTCTCCGTCTGTCTCGTCTGTCCGTCCGTCTGTCTGTCTGTCTCGTCCGTCCGCTCCGTCTGTCTGGTCCGCTGTCGTCCGTCTGTTCGTCTGTCTGTCCGTCTGTCTGTTCGTCCGTCTGCCGTTCGTCTGTCCGTCCGTCTGTCCGTTCGTCTGTCCGTCCGTCTGTCCGTCCGTCTGTCCGTCCGTCACAATCGTCTGTTTGTCTGTCCGTCCGTCTGTCTCGTCTGTCCGTCCGTCTGTTCGTCTGTCCGTTCGTTCGTCTGTTCGTCTGTCCGTTCTGTTCCGTCTGTCTGTCCCGTCCGTCCGTCCGTCTGTCCGTCCGTCTGTCTGTCCGTCCGTCTGTCCGTCCGTCTGTCCGTCCGTCTGTCCGTCCGTCTGTCCGTCCGTCTGTCCGTCCGTCTGTCCGTCCGTCTGTGCACAATACTAGCGCCTAAACTATCCGTGCGATCTTTGCCAAATATAAGTTTTTTCAGTCGATCTGGTTCTAGTTGAAGCTTTGAATCGTTGAAAAGCATTTTTTTAAAATTTGGAGTTACTTTACATGACGCCTCCCGGACATTTTCAAAAGTTTCTCAAAAACGGATCCAAATTTTTTCTTTAACTTTCTTGTAAGAATTGGGTAAAATACACTTATGAAGGTGGCATACATCTCACTTTCGCGATTAACTCTGAAATTCCGAAAATTGCAAAAAAGTTTGAATTTTTTCGGCGTCTTCCTACAACTATAAAATTCAAGACAGATTTTTCCTTCCATTGAAATTTGTTGTCTATAAATAGTTCTTTCACTAAGGTCAAGTACATTTTTTTTGAAAAATTTAGTAATTTTCGTGCAATAGTGCGCGTAATATTTGCAATTTTAAAAAATAACAAAAACAAGATTTTCTCGAAAACGGCTCTAAATTTTTCTTTAAAATTTTGGGAGGGTTTGCGCCGAACGAACCCAATACGATGACATAAACGCTATACTGTTTAATTCTTTTTTCTTTTTTTTCAAAACTATAATTTTTTTGACTTGTCTCTCACGTCAAAAATATTTACATTAGAGGCGATTTATTCACGTTATTGTGTTTATGAGTACATGTTCTTTAAATAATGTCAAATAAAGTTTCTCAAAAACTCCAGTTTTCTGTTAAAATGAAATTCCGCATTTTCAGAAAAGTTCAAACGCCATTTTTTTCAAAAATGGCTCTAAATTTTTTTTCAAATTTTTCAAACGGATAGCTTTATTTGCACTCTTTAATATGTCGTAAAGTTCATTTTGATATATTTTTTCAAAAACTACACAAATGTAATTTTATTCAATATCTCTCACGCCACTATTATGCTATTTGAATGGATTTGTACCTATCATTGCATTTGTGAGTGGAAATTCTTCAAATGATTTCAAATGACGTTTATCGAAATCTCAATAGATTCCTGGGCAAAAGAGCTGTAAATTTCGCATTTACAGTAATGCTTAATCGCCATTTTCTTAAAAATGGCTTTCAATTTTTCAATGCAAATTTCTATTTCTGACGAGATTTTTCTCTTTTTTAATATTCATGAAGTAATATTTCGGTTCTACTATTTGGAAACCGAAAAGTTGAGAAATTTTTTAAAAAATGTACTTTCGGCGACGATAGATGGCAGCAGGCAAGAAAGAGTACTATACAGTACCAGTCCACACCAAGACAATTAGAAATCTTTACTACGAAAAGGTATGAGCCATTCTGTAGCACCTCTAGTTGTTTTCTTTAAACCATTTTTCATAAAAAAGGCACATATTTTTATTAAATTTTGACCGTATATAGCGTATATGAGGCTTACGTGAATGGTGCAGGTCTCATGTTTGTTGAATTTTTTTGATTTTTCGGGAATTGGAAAAATTAAAACTTTTTCTCCGTGTTCCTACAACTACAATTGTGAAGATACATTTTTTTTCTTAAGGAAATGTGTTCATTAAAAACAGTTCTTCAAATAACACAATTTTAATCTTTTGAAAATATGAGAATTTTTTGTGTAATTTGGCGTCAAACATAATCACCCGCTTCGAATTTCCTGAGCTTCAAGAACGTAATTTGAGATATTCGATGAGTAATTTGAGAACGTACTTTGAGGAAATGGGATATTTTAAGAATCCCGTCTCATTGTTTAACTTAATATTAATTAACTTAATATTACAAATCGTTGAACATTAGGTTCGAAAAGTTATACCTGTACTAAGCGCTAGCGACTGGCACAAACATACCACCTTAAGGCTAAATGTACCGACACTAGTTCAATTTGTCGCCACCACGTGGCAGCACCAAAATAAGCAAAATTTACTAGACCGATAACGTCTGAACAAATTGTCCGATTTTCGATCTGTAAACGGCGTTGGACTTCTTTTTAAAATAGAACTCACGCTACGATGCCGTTGTTTCAAAAAATATTTCAAAAAAAAAATTAAAATGATTTCTTATATTTCCGGGAAGAAATTAAAAAATGTGGGCTTATAGCGCGATGACGACGTGCTTCCTGAATCCAACGCCGTGTCAATCATGCAAATCGGTTGAATAGGAGCGGCGTAAAGTGAAATTTCGGAAAAAATACCTGATCCCCCTCCCCCTTCCCGCTCCCCTTGCTTCACCCCACCCCTTCTGGGCCCTCCCTCGACGCGGCCGAACGGCCAAACCCGGCGGCCAGCGGCGCGGGAGGCCGAACTTTCAGACAGGCAAGCTGGGCAGTCAGTTTAAGCTTTCGTCCCATTCAGTCTCAATATATTTTTCTCTACTTATCAAACTAGTGATGCTGTAACACAACCAAACGGTCCCATATCATCTGTAATAGTCGTATAAAACTATATATCTTGTTCACATATTTCCGTCTTCATACCATCAAAAAGTTATTTGAGGCACTACTCAAAATATCAATTCCGATTTGGAAACTGATTTCAAAAAGAAAATTGAACTAATTGTGTAGATTTCACCAATATTCCATGGTCTAACATCTTATTTTACATACATTTTACTTCTAAGATCTTCCGTTATCATTCCACTACCAGAAAGAATGAGCCGAAATTACGCACGAGCTCTTTTATCCTGCGACTCGATTTTTGATCTCAAAACGGCGTTTGTCTCCTTGATAGACTTCACCTGATGAATCTGTTTTCCCAAGTAAAATTTTAAAACTGTTTTCGTACTTTCGGACAAAATTGAAGAAGTGGTAAAATAGCGCGCAGGCGAGATGCATCCTGAATCCAACACTGTAACAAACATTAAAATCTAATATTAAGAATCGTGACATGTCCCAGCTTATTTAGTAAGATATATTGATATAAAATGATTCTGTTATATTTGTATAAACTTGAAGATTGGAATAAGTAATTCCCGGCGCGTCATTTTGATACAAACTACGTAAAACATAAAAGGATGTAGTGTAAATCATTGTATTGTGACATATATATGTATTTTTTAATGCATTAAATTGTCATGAAAGCAATACAACTTTAACCCTTAGACAGGAACACCACACTAGAAGAGGAATATCCGTCTATGAGGGGGATAAATTATGTTTTGTTATACAGTTCGGCTACTTTTACATTTCTACATGAAGATACCATTTTTCTAAACATCGTACACGCTTATCAGTAACATTTAATCGGGAAGCAATTCAATTTATAAGATTTATATACTACTAGTAAAACGTAGCATACCAGTCACTGATAAACCTCATATTAGGGAATCAGAATGCAAACGTATTAAATCGGCGATCCTCATCTAGGTGTCGAGAATAGGGATGCAACATTGATGTTGATATTTTCAAAACATAGATTTTGTATAGACACATTAACATATTTCGTAAAAAAATGAAACATTTATGAAACCTGATGTTTATTATCGATGTGCTTGATGAGTTGTTGTGAATGAAAAGAACCGATAATCACAATTTTATAAAAAAGTTAAAATATGAAATAATATTGCATTATACCACTGTCAATACATGTGTTCGAATAAAGCGAGAATATCTTCAGCCCAAGAAATGACCCAATTTTTCTGGCATTTCCTACGTATGTCCTACCGTACGCAGAGAGGCGGCCAACGCAAGCACTCTAGGTGTAAGGTCTCTCGCCCACCTTCCTGTACCCATTTGAGGAAGTTGTGACTCCATAAGATGACCCTGGGCGATAGTTTTCAGGCTTAGTTTCGCTGTTATTCTTTTTACTTTCTTTTGCCGTTTTGTCTAAATCGTAATTATAAATTAACAATCACGGCCACTGTCAAAACAAATTATCTTCCGCACGAACTTGATCGATGTTTCTAAACCAGGTTTTTGAAAGATGTTTTAATTTTGAACATTGATATTTGCATTTGTATTACTTGAGCATCATTCCTTCGCTTTTCTTGCTATCCGAAACTGGGAGGGGACGCGCCGATAATTCAGCGAGCTCTTCCTTAATAATGGAAGAATGTACGCATGAAAGTCGGGTATCAAACACACTGTTCAGTGCGATGATGTCTATTTGTCGGCTCCAATCCCGGTCAAGCAGCGGCTGTGAGCATCTCTCCTTTCATCTGCAGGTCCCAATTCTTCGCGGGTCTGAACGCGCAGAGAAATAGTACTAGAACATAGATCGCAAGCCATCCCTTGTTAGACCTATCTGGATATACACAGCAATAGGATGCTAGCAATTTGTTCATTGCTCACTCGGACTCGAACTGCCTTTTTCCTTTTGTTTGTGATATTGTGTATTAGTTATTCAATTGTGCCACTTACACCCTTTTCTTCCGCTTCATTCTATCATTCCAAGCATAATATCCTTTTCTAGAGATTTTGTTCGACTCAAAATGTAAATGTGTATGTCAAAAATATTTTATTTTCCATTTTTTTGGCTTTGGCTTTTAGAGAAAGTTCTGTTTTCTTTTCAAAATTTCGGCATTTATCTTTTTGCCCTCCCATTGTACGTTTAATATTTTCTTCCGTGTCCATACTTCAAAAGCATCTTCCTTTTTTCGGCCTATCGCATTGTTCGGCTTTTACACCCACACAACAGGATTAGAAATGTCATTTTCTCGATTATTTGGATTTTGGTCCTACGCAAGGCTTGATTTCTGACGGAACAGGACGGAACGGCGTTCCTGTATCTCGCTGATAATTATTTATTTTTTTTAATTTATTTCTATCTGCTCGACCAGATGGTCCTACAGAGTTGTGAATAAACATAAACATATAATTCTTGGAAAACTTCCTAAGTTGATTGTCTTAATGAGGTGTTAAACCACAAAGAAAGACATAAATTTTATGTTTTATGGTGAGGTGAGAAAGGAAGATAGTTTGAATTAGATATTGTTAAGGTTTGGAGAGGGTGTTAATTAAAATATTATGAGAGGACATGTGGGGAGATTTGGATCAGGGGGGTCTGAAAATATCTTTGGGAAAACGAGATTTAATTCTGTTCGGAGTATTGGCTTGTTGACCAAGGTGAAAAAAGGAAGTGCTTGGGCAAGATGGAAGAAGTGTATAAAATTTAGAGGATAAGCTTATTAAATAGTCTGAGATGTAAGGCATTTGAAGTTCACGATGAATTTGACTGTTAGGAATGAACCAGGATGCGTTAAGAAGTCTGCGAAGGCATTTATTTTGAAAAACTTGAATTTTGTTAGTATTGCTAGGAGCAGTGTTTAACCAGGCAGGGCATGCATATGTTAGTGTGGGTCTTATAATACTTTTATATAGTAGTAATTTGGTTTCAAGTTTTAGTGAAGATGTCGGATTCATGAGTGGATACAATTTAGAAGCTTTTGCTGTAGCTTTTTGTATGTTAGATTTGATGTGATCTTTCCAGGTTAGTCGTCTATCAATTAATATTCCTAGGTATTTGGCAGGGGTAGAGTTGTTTAGCCAGGATAGTTGAGTGTTATTGATAGTCAATGGAGGTGGATTTGTTGGTTTTCTGAGAGTAAAGATTTTTGCTTGAGTTTTTGCTGGATTGATTTTTAATCGCCATTTATAAAACCAAGTATTTAAACTATGAAGAAATGATTGGATTTGATCAGACGCTAAAAGTATGTCTTCGTGAGAAGAATAGACTACCGTATCATCTGCAAATAGGGATATGTTGGCATCAGGCATAGTAGGATGGTCTGAGGTGTAGATGTTGAATAATGTGGGAGCAAGAACTGAGCCTTGAGGAACGCCTGCAAGTATATTATGAGTATTTGAAAAGGTCTGATTGACTTTAACTTGGAAAGTTCGGTTTCTTAAATAGCTGGAGATGATTTTATAGAGGAATTCTGGAGTACCTGATTGCTGAAGTTTGAATAGAAGTCCATTGTGCCATATGCTGTCAAAGGCTTTAGTAATGTCAAGGAAGGCTGCAATTGTATGCTTTTTTGTGTGAAAACTATTTGCTATGTGTTCTATAAGTCTGAGTAGTGGGTGGGTTGTTGAGTGATTGGGTTTGAAGCCGAATTGAGTTTTGGGTATGGTATTGCTGGCATTAAGAAAGTTAATAAGGCGGTTTAATATTAGTTTTTCAAAGATTTTTGCTAGAGAGGGGAGTAAGCTGATAGGTCTATAATTGGTGGGATCGTTAGGATTGGTTTTAGGTTTAATAATGGGAAGTATAACTGCATGTTTCCACATTTGTGGAAAGTATCCAAGGCGAAGTCCGGCATTGGAAATAGATGTTAAAGCTGCAATACAACGCTTTGGTAGCTGCTTGATGGTTACATTGGTGATGTTGTCATAGCCAGGTGATTTTTTGTTTTTCAGCTTTTGTATGATATTGAACGTTTCTATTGGCGAGATGAATTTAATGGGATGTGGAACAGTGATATGGGGATGATTCAAATGATGTTCTATTTGTGTGTTAAAGTTTTGGTATATTATTGGATTGGGCTTAAAAGTGGAAACTAGGTGGTTTGCTATGGTTTCTGCCTTGTGGTGCTCAGAGTATATTACTTGATTATTTGAAAGAAGAGGGGGAACACTTGTTTTTTCCTTCATGAAGTATTTGACTGTTTGCCAGAGTCGTCTGGTGTTTGGATGAAGTTGTTGCAAGTGTTTCTGGTAGTTATTATGTCTGTGATTAGTGATCATGTTTTTGATGTGCTTGGTGAGTTGATTAATTAGTGTTTTGTCTTGATCGTTTCTATTTGTGATCCAACGGCGTCGGATAGCACGTTTCCTTCTGATGGCCTTTAGGATATGGTTTGGAAGAGGGTCTATGTTGTGTTCTAATGATGTAATGTATGGAGTGGTGGAATATAAATGAGCCTGTGTGATTGTCTGAGTTATATCTGAGACCGCATTATTTAGATCTGTGCTATTTGATATATGTGTTGGAAAATTTAAATTTGTGTTTATTAGTTCTTTAAAGTATTTCCAATTGGTTTTACCTTTAATTATTTTATTTTGTTGTGATATGTTGTCTTCTTGTGTGTCAATAGTTATTTTAACTGGAAGATGGTCTGAGTCTAGTTCTTGTACTACTGTTTGGTGTATTGTTTGATAATAATTTTTAGTCAATATTAAATCTAATATATCTGGTGTTAGGTTAGTGTTGTTAGAATAAAATGTGGGGGTAGTTGGGGAGTGTATATAAATATTATTGTTAAGGCTAAATCTGAGGAGTGTTTTGCCATGATAATTTGAGGTATTACAACCCCAAGCTTGATTTTTACAGTTTAGATCACCTATCAATAAAGTGGGGGCATTACTTGAAAATACCTGATAAAGTTCATTGATTGGAAATTTTTGATTTGGAGGTCTGTATACTGCTATGATTATTATTGGATGTGTTGGAGTAGAAATTTTTATTGCTACTGTTTCAAGATTAATAGTAGATGGTGAGTTTATTTGGGAGTGTTTAAATTTAGTTTGAATTGCAATTGCTGTTCCTCCTGAAGCTGTAAGTCTGGATCTGTCACTTCTGTAGATGTTATAACCATATAATTTAAATTTTTCGCCAGGTACAAGGTGAGTTTCCGTTATACAGGCTATGTGTATATTATGTCTGTTTAGAAAATGAAAGAATAAAGTTTCTTGTTTCTTTATGCCATTCGCGTTGAAATTTAGTAGGGTTAAAGGATGTTGATTAGCCATTTTTAGGGTGGAAGCATGCTATGGAGACAACTTTAATAAAAATGTTACATGAATGCGAGTGGATTGCTTTGATGAAGACTTTTTGTAGAATTTTGAGCTTATTGTAAAGATAAAATGTTAAGACAGTCTTTGTCAACTTAGGAAGTTTGTACAAAAATAAAGATATGGTTC
The DNA here is from genome assembly GCA_011170035.1 of Teleogryllus occipitalis. Lineage (NCBI taxonomy): Eukaryota > Metazoa > Arthropoda > Insecta > Orthoptera > Gryllidae > Teleogryllus > Teleogryllus occipitalis. Next base: position 68,600 of record BLKR01003358.1, read on the forward strand.
TACTTATAACTAAACAATACAAGAATTTCTTATGTTTTGTTAAAATTAGTTGGAACAGTATAATAAGTACATGGTGGAATGGTAAGCTCTTAATGTTTGAATTACTGGCCATATTGACTTGTGGATAGAACAAGAGATTGTAAATGTGGCATAAGAGATGTGAGAACTTGGGTTACCACCTGTGTTATAATATTTGTGATAAGAATTTCAATATTAGTAGTACAATTGTTATTATTATTGATTATATTGTTGTTTCTGGACCACTGATTTGATGTGGGATTTGCTGCACTGAAGTTGGGAATGTTGGGCCTGCTTGGTAGTGATGGGAAGTGATTATTATTTAATTGGATGTTGTTACTACTTGTGGGAGATGAATGAGTGGGGGGAGAGTGGTGATGAGAGAGGTTTTGAGACTGAGGTGTTTTATTAGAATTATGAAAATTGCGGGAGGAAGTTTTGGTTAGTTTAGCAGATAATTCTTTATATATTGGACATCCTTTATAGTTAGATGTGTGGTGTTGTAAACAGTTAACACAGGTGGGCAGTGTTCCTTGTTTAGGGAGTTTGCATTCAGAGTAATGGTGTTTTCCTAAACATCTCACACATCTTGGACTTAGCCCACAGTTAGCTTGTGTGTGGCCATAATTTTGACACTTTTTACATTGTATGGGTCCTATGGTATTATTTCTTATGTTTACTCTGATTTTGCAATAGAATAAGTCTTTGAGGTTTAAGATTGTTCTACCTATTTCATCATCTATTAAGTCTATTGCTACTATGGGCATGGGAGTCTTATCTTTTCTATATAATCTTGAGCATTTTTTAACAGGGTAATTTTTAAAGATCAGTTCCTCACTAATGTCTTTTTCTGATAAATTGATTGGCACATCTTTAATAATTACTGACAACATTTTAATAGTCGGATCTCTGTACGTGTGATACTGGATGTTTTCACTGTCGCAAAATTGTCTAAAGTTGCGGAAGTCACTAATATCATGGAACATGATTTTAATATTGTTATTTTCAGTTTTGGTATTGAAAGTACCATTTGTCACACTTTTTATGTCGTTGATTAGACGACTGTAATTGTCGACATTGTGAACTATTATGGGTGGAATTTTAGTGGTTGATGGTTGATTTACACTACAGCTAGGGTTTGCACTATTAGTTTGTTCTTCGTGCGATAGTATTTCGTTACGATTATTAGTTGGCACATTATAATGTGGGGTTTCACTGTCACTATGGTGTCTTTTACGCTTTCTGGGATCATCGGCGTTTTTGGGTGGATTGGCACTAGTACTTACATTATTTGTTGAGGTTTCATTCGGTTGCTGACCGTTATAAGCAGCAGTAGTTGCTGGTTGAGTTGCAGGTTGTTGTCGTTGGAGATGCAGAGGAGACATTACTGCATTTGTAGTTTGTTGCAATTGTTGATATTGGAGTATGAGTTGTTGATGCTGTTGTTGTAATTGTAGATATAGTTGTTGTTGGTGATGTAGCTGTTGGTCGTTTGTAGAGCTGGAGTTATTAGGTTCATTGTTGCTTACATCTTTGGTTGCAGGTTGTGGAAGTTGTTGCGATGGCTGAGAAGGCGGGGGTAAGGGCGTAAACCCATTTTGTTGCTGTTGTGGTAATTGCTGTTGCAGAAGGTATTGTTGCTGCATTTGCTGGAGCTGGATGCGTTCTTCAACATCCATATCGCGTGAAATTGTTTCATGGAGGGCTTGCGATACCAGAGAGCCGGTTTCTGTTAAGTTCACTTCGTGAGCACGGGCATTTTCCATCACAAAAGATGGATCGCTTTCACACAATCGACGCAAATTACACTAAACAGTACACAGAAATGTTAACACTTACAGTTAAATAATTGGCCATTATATGCTGCAATGCAGCATTTTTGGCCGTGGGCCGCCCAGAACTTGTGGGGCTTATCACTGTGCGAGTTCGAGGTTATTACTGATAAGCTGGAACTATAGCACAGACTGCAGCTACTAAACGCGATAAGAAGTGCGGAGCGCTCGGAGAGGTGTTGCCTCTACGAGAGCTGGGCTCGAACTGTGCTGATAATTATTACATTATATTATAAATATATAATTATTTCTATTAAATTAATATATCATTTTGAGCGCGTTCCGGGACCTAAAATTTTAGAAATCAATCACTAGATATGCCTGCATATTTTATGAATTTGTGTAATTTTCTTTCCACTGCTTTTTCTAAAATTATTCCTCTCTTTAGTTTTTCTGTACAGTATCCAGAATTTGTTATTGTAATTCATAAGTATTTAACTTCACCTGCCATGTATATCGCTTCTCCGTTGATGTTCAGGCTTCCTTTTTTACCAGTTGTCATAAATGTTGTTTTCTTTAAATGTAAGTTCATAGAATATTTAAATTTTATATTAATAATATATTTAGCTATCATTATTACATAATTCAGAATTAAGTATAAATAAAACATCTGTATAATTTTTATGACATAACATTTTTGCGTTTTCTCGAAAAGGAGTAAAGTGGACATGTCACGTTTTGAATGTTTGCTCCTCATTTCGCGCTCCTTTCTATCCAAGCCCAGCGCCGCCAGGGCACGCGCTCAAGTGTAGTCACCCTTCTGAGCTGGAAGCAGGGTCGCACCTCTGGCACACTGCTGTTCTGATAGCGTGACTTTTCTGACCTCTGCAGACATCTCGCCGCGTTCTTCGGCGGGCTGCGTGCTACACTAGGGCAATTCGATATGCCCAAGCGTAGGAAGAGGGCGGTGAGCAGTTTTCAGCGGACGAGAACATTGTGCAGTGACGAAGTGGAGATTATATTTACTATACATGAATTAGTGGAATCATTCGCGTTTCGTTAATTATTAGTAACCGAGTGTTATAAATGAACAAGATAAAAATTCAAACAATAAATAACAATTATAAAAGTATATTAGTTAATAAACATTTTGTGAGATATTATTAACTAAAATAACTTATTTAGTCGACATTTATGGATGGTAAGCTATTGTTTTTCATTGAAAATACAGGTATAATACCCTTATAACCTTTATAGACGTCCATACCGTTATAGACGTCCTATAGAGGTATTTTACCGGTATAAAAGAACATAGGTATTTGAAAAAGGTATGTAAAATACCGGTATTTTACCGGTATCTAATACCTTTTCGGTCCCTGCCTATTCCTCATTGCCAGTTTACACTCCCTGGTCATATTTTGAATGACCCGGAACATTTCTTTGGGTCTCCTTTTGTTGTTATGTTCTTCCACTTCTTTGCATTTTTCTTTTTATTTATTTATTTATTTAGCGTCAAAAAACAGTTAAAAACTACGCATGACGTGCTATATTTCTTGAAGAAACGTTTCTTTATCTTGTCTTGGTCTACGCTGGAATACCCTGCTGAGTTCTCTTACTTTTATCCTTTGCTTTCTAAGCAGAGAAATATAATACTTGAAAAGAACGAAACATTAGGACTTTATTATTATTATAATTATAAAATAATAATAATAATAATAATAATAATAATAATAATAATAATAATCACAATCACGCGAATGGAGAGGAATCGAAGGTAAAGTGTATATACTCGTACTATATAATCCTTCGAATCTTCACTTCGATGACTGAGTTTCGAAGATTTATAACAATTGTGAGACTCCATCTTTATATTTCACGGAGAAAATCTTGAAATATCTCTACAGGTCTGATTCAGTTTGCCCATTGTGAAACCATGGAGCAGGTTGTTACTGTGTGAGAACCTCTAGGCACCGACGGGCGTTCTTTCAGCGCCCGCCGCGAAGGGCTAGGCTAAAGTGACCGTGGGGGAGGGGTTCCGGGATTTCCAAATCCGATATGGCACTGGGACAGTGGTTCTCGAATATCATTGCGAATGCTCACTCCAAGTTCACTGCGAGAAGGGGGAGGGGGAAGGGGGAAAGGGGTCAGGTATTTTTTCCGAAATTTCACTTTACGCCGCTCCTATTCATCCGATTTGCATGATTGACACGGCGTTGGATTCAGGAAGCACGTCATCATTGCGCTATACGCCCACATTTTTTAATTTCTTCCCGAAACTATGAGAAATCATTTTAAATTTTTTTTGGAAATAGTTTTTTAAAAAACGGCATCGTAGCGTGAATTCTATTTCAAAAAGAAGTCCAATGCCGTTTACAGATCGAAAATCGGACAATTTGTTCAGACGTTATCGGTCTAGTAAATTTTGCTTATTTTGGTGCTGCCACGTGGTGGCGACAAATGGAACTAGTGTCGGTACGTTTAGCCTTAAAGAAAATATTCCATTCCTTCGTCACAGCACCCTGATAAGAACCGAATCCGAAAAATATCAGCCCTGCGTAGTCCGTGATATGCCCCATCCCGGGCGGGCGGCGCGTCGCCTTGCGGGAGGGACCGGCAACCACGGCGTGGCCATAACAGCACCTCCGTCCCCTCCGGGACCTGGCGATCCAGCGTCACGCGGAGGATATTGCCCTCCGCCAGCAGCTACACGCGACGGCAGCGCCGCCGCCGGCGCTGCTCCGCCCTGCCCCTCCGCGCCACGCCCCTTCCGCCCCCCCCCTCCGCGCAACACAAAGGGTCGGAAGACTCAAGGAATGGTCAACACATTTTCTCAAACAATCCAATTTACAAGACTCAGCCACTCATGAAAGGAAAAATGTCCCATGCCATGCCTCTGTTTGACAGTATCTTTTTTCTTTTCTTTTTTGGTCAGTTTTTGTGTACCTGGCCTACAAACATGAGCGAGTTTTAAGAAATCTGAGGGTCATAGATTTTGGGTTCTACAGGTGTAATTTTTAATGCTATAAAATTGCATTTTTCTATCGATAATCATCATTATATTGTAACTATATTTCGTAAAAAACATTTTATTCCATTCGTATTTGTTGTACCAGATTGTTTTAAGTCAAGTCTGTTAGGAGGTCTATCACATGTAGTAGACAGTCTAGAAAAAATGTACAAATCAAGTAAGTCATGCCACATGGTAGTGCTAGTGGTACTAAAGCAGGAAGCAAAAAAGTAGGAATTATATTGTGAAGTTACTCGTACCTAAATTCATTTTCAATGTGAAATCCTATATCCAGATAATAGAAAATGAAATATCGGGCGCAGCTCGTCGTGTTCGTTGTCGTAGAGTCACCTGGACTCGATTAGAGAAAGCCAAGGAAAAGCTCGATCAAAGCACCCGGTCTATAGAATTTTCATCCAGGCGATGGACGACTTCAGCCCAGCTATTTAGCTGTTGCCGAAAATATTCCATCCTGTGTCAACCTAGGACCGCAGGGTCTACCGAGCGTTCATTGTGAACTTCGTTTGAGTAAAGGGAGAAGTTCTTGTCCAATATTTTGCCAAGTCGGAACATAGCGCGTCGTGGCCGTCGACGCCCCCGACGCCGACGAGGAACAACACCCTGGCTCCTGAGCAGTCGCCTGGCGGAAAGCTAGGTTCTAAACTGCGATTTATTCATAGCTGCGTCTGGAAGATCATCAGCTGTTGATGTGTCATCCAATTTGGAGCTTATACATCACTATAGTGACGTAACCATGGTGGCGTTCAACCATCCGATTGAATGATACCGTAACGGCTGATTTACGTTAGACGCAAATTATTGTCGTTCATTCAAACGTTCATTCTAGTGTTGTAATTCCTGCGTATGTGTGTGTTTAGTAGTGCTGCATGTACAAAGACTGTACTCCTCAGCATGTGTTTGATGTAAACTTGGTGGAAAAACAATCTTTATCGTAAATTGGCACAGAGTCGTTAATGTAAATGTTTCATTGTGAACATTTCTCATTCGTAAAACAACAATCCACAATTACAAGAGTATAACATAACAATAAACAGTGATAAAGAAAATTAATGATAAATAAAGTAACATTATAAAATACAAAATTAATAAATAAAAATGGGACAGTGCAATTTTACTTACATTATTCCCTGATCAATATAAACAAAATTAATAAAGCTATATCTCAAAATCAATTTGGATAATATGAACAAATTTTATTTTATTCTTCGGTGGGAGAATCGTCAGAGGAAGAGTAAAGTGCATTCGTGGAACGACTTCCAACATGGAAAAAATATAACATTTCGTGATACGAACAAGACTCTAGTCGGAGGCATTAAATAAAGCATTATAACGGAGCAAAATGCTCTTGTCCTACTTTTAAAAGGCACGATCGCGGCCGCGGGTCGGCGAAAACGTACACCGCGAGAGAAAATGATAAAAAAGAGCTTATTCATGGGTCATTTTCTCAAAGGAGTTTTACTTTCTAAATAACGAGCCCGCGCGGTAGCCATCTGGCCGTTTCTCTCGGCGGCGGCGGCGGAGGACGAGGAGACGAGCTCGGGAGGGAAGGCGGCGCGGGGGTGGAGTCACGTGACTGACGAATCTCGGTCGCAGCGAAAGTCTTTCCCTGCAAGGTCAAGATCGCAGTCACCTGCAGTGCCTGCGGAGAGACAAGCCGGGATGGGGCGGAGGAGGGAAGACGGGGACGGCGAGGTTGCAGTGATAAGGAGAGGGGAGAAAAGAAGACATCGTGGGAGAGAACAAGTAGAATGCGGTTGAGCGCCGGCTAAGAAGTGACGGTGCTGGAAAGGAGCGCGATTTGGGATATATCAAAGAGGAAGGTCGGAAGAGGTGAGTTCTCGAAGTGACAAGAATTTGTAGAAGGAAGAACACCTACGGTACTGAGTGGTTGACGAAGACATTATTATGGAAGCAGCATCGGGAAAACGTAACACGGACCAACAATTGTAATTATGAGACAGATAATCAGCAATAAGGGGAAAGACGGTGATGGAATGGGACAAAAAATCGAGGTCGACGAACTAAAGAGAACAAATTGAGACGACGTGAACAGGTGGTAAAATTGATGTAGGAATCGTAACTTTTAGGCGAAGATATCGGGGGGAAATTGTTGGGGAGGGCAAAAGCGATAAGTGGAGTCGACAACAGGACAGCCGGATAAGAGGAGCCAGGTTAAGGTCTTTTTCAACGGGACATCACGACTGCCGGGGCGGATGCGCCAGGCAGGGAAACACCCAGGGAGAGCCCAAGCGACAGGATGGCGCGGCGGCGCCGGATACGAGCGGCCCCGCACGCCGGAGGACAAGATAGGGCGCGCGCGGCGGACAGCGGGGGGGGGGGGGGCGCGACGCGGAGAGCGGAGCGGAGCGGCACGCCGCGCCGGGCAGCGCCGCACCGTCACGGCCAAGGCGCCCGACTAACGGAAGGTAAACACGGAAACGGAGGGGGTGCCGCCGCGGAGCGCTACCAATTGTGCCGGCGCGTGGGCGTCTTCCTACGGCCCGTGACGACGCCCGCCGACCGACCCGCTCCCTCCAGCTGCCCGCCTGCCCCGCCCCACTGCTGCCGCAGTTCCGGCCGCGGCACGTGCTGGCTTCCTTGGCCGCGGTCAACAAGGCCACGTCCGCGGTGTACCGCAAGGCGAAGCGCAGGGAACGAGTTGGCTACGCTTAAAATAGATGTGCAATTTAGTACTGAAATTATTCTGGTTTATAATTTTTCATCTTATTCTTCTTTATCTATCTTTTCTTCTCTTTTTCCTCCTTCCTCTTCTTCTTCTTCTTCTTCTTCAACCTGACATGAATTAAGCGTTTGCTTGTTGTCACTCCCTACTGACTTTTCTTTCGACTTGGGTTAGACTTCCATCATGCTTGAGAGAGAACGCTACTCGGAAATATTGTCTCTTATTGTACTCAATTCCTGTCGACAATTCTTATTGTATTCATTTAAGGTGTACGTGTCATATTGACTTTCTTTAGATGTTTCTGTCTGTCCATTTCCATTCAGTTCGTAAATGAGTAACTTATTTTATGTTCTACCTTCTATCTCTCTCCATCGTTCAATAGTACGACGTTTTCGCGCTCGTTTTTAATGTTGCGCTTTTCTTTGGAAATGCTGAAATAAAGGATAAAAACTGAAAATTGTCCTAATAACTCAGAAACCATGATCATACAATTCATGAGTCTCCCTGACACTGACAGTGCTTTTGACACAGCATGTAGAACACTTTCACTCCAGTTACAGTGGAGTCATTGTCAGATTTCACACGTTTTTTAACACTCATTATCATCAAGTTTTTCAAAATGTTTTGCAGTATCATTGTTGCCTTTCTCCATAAACAGAATAATCGATCAATTTTTAATGCAATCGCTTTTGGAAACAATAATAATTTTATTTTAAGCATTTATATACGCATTCAGAAAATCCCATCAGGATATGATTCACAACAATCCGGGATAAAGAGTTTCAGTTTTTACTGCATATTCATATCATGAAAAAGCATTTTCGCAATTTGTAACCTTGTGAATCATATTTTTATTTGCAAATGTACGTGAATTCTCCGCAGTAGATGATACTGCGACGTACTATATTTTGAGAAACGATACTGCCAATTTTTCACGCAACGAACTATTTTCAATTCTTACTTCTTACTTTCTCATATACGAAGTAATATACGTAGTATAGAGAAAGTTATGTAATGCTGCGCGGAAAAACTGCGAATTTTCGGCAGAAAAAAATTCATTGCCGAGCCCTGATAACGAAAATGTGGATAAAATCAATTGCTAAATTAAGAGAGAAAAATCCTCTAACACGTGGTGTAGCCAGAATCCGTTTTGTGCGTCCTTCATGCCGGAAAACCAATTGAACGCAAAACGCCGGTTCGTCGGTGCATCTGTCCGTCTGTCTACCAGCGCCTAAACCATACGTAGGATGTTTTTCAAATTGAAGAAGACCTTGTCAATCTGACTCTAGTTGAAGCTTTGTAATTTTGAAAAATATTCTTTAAAATTTGGAGGTACTTTATAAGAAGCCCGCCAAACATTTTCAAAATTTTCTCAAAAAACAGCTCCAAATGTTGTCTTTAAATTTCTTGAAAGAATAGCGTAAATTACACTGTCGCATTGGTTACAAGTGACATAGGTGCAATTTTCACGGTTAACTCTTAATTTTTGAAAATTGCAAAAGTTTTTCCAGCGTCTTCTTAAACTATAAAATTTAAGACCGAGATTTTTCCTTCAAATGAAATTTGTTGTCCATAATTAGTTCTTTCATGCAGAGTTTTTTTGAAAAGTTAAGTATTTTTCGTGCAATTGAGTGTGCAATATTTGCAATTTTAAAAATTAACAAAAACAAGATTTTCTCAAAAGCGGCTACAAATTTGTTCTTCAAATTTTTGGTAGAGAAGTGTCAAATGTACCCTACACACGCCATTTTCTCTATACTTTTCTTTGTTAAAAAAATACCAAAATGTTTCTTTGACTTGTCTTTCACGTTGTTAATATTTACATTAGCCGCGATTTGTTCACATTATTGTATTTAATAGTACATGTACTTTAAATAATGTCATATAGTTTTTTGAAGCCTCAATATTTTTTTTTTTGGTGAAATTCAACTTAACATTTCTCATTTTCAGAAATGTTCAAACGCAAGTTTCTCAAAAATGGCTCCAAATTTTTACATCGAACTTTTCCAATGGGTAGTGGATTTTTCACTGTTTAATATGCTGTAAAGGTCACTTTTCTTTTTTTTAAACTTAAACAATTGTGGTTTTTTTTTAAATATCTCTCACGCCGTTAATATGCACATTTTCATCGATTTGTATACATTCTTTCATTTGCAAGTGGACATGCTTCAAATGAAGTTTTTCGAAAAATCAATACACTCCTGTGAACAAGAGCTTAAATTTCGCATTTACAGTACCGCTTAACGCCATTTTCTTAAAAGCAGCTCCAAATTTTTCAATGATATTTATGACGAAGTCTTAACCTTCTTTAATATTCTTAAATTATTATTTCGGCTTTACTATTAGGAAACCGAAAAGTTGAGAAAATGTGAAAAAAAATGTACTTTGGGCGGCGATAGATGGCAGCTGACAAGAAGGAGGGGCCAGACTATACAGTACCAGTCCACATCAAGGAAATTAGAAATCTTTAGTACGAGAAAGTCTGTGCCAATCTGTAACACCTCTAGTTCTACCTATCAATTAATATTTGAGCACAGAAACATCTATATTACTTATTTTACTGAATGCCTTACAATCAAGGACATAACGTAAGTCTGGCCGTGTCAGTAAAATATTTTTTTTGTTGATGTTTGAATCGTATCAAATTATTCATAATATTATTATTTCGCATCCATTTTTACCCAACATTAAATAAATTTTTTCAGAGGCACGGCAACCAGTTACGCTACCTTTAGAGCAGAACATCAGGTAATAACATTCAATACAAATAAGGACTGAAGGGAAAAGGGGGTAAACCCTTCTGCAGTTCATTTACAGGTCAGGAAAGCATTGGACGAGCAGCGCTCATGGGTGATGGGGCATGAACTACAGCTCTTCGCAGTACTTCACGTAAACGTTTTGAGTCGCTTCCCTGAGCGCTCTCCCGGCTGCCCTGTCATCTAAGTTCGGAGCGCGCCGCGAGCGCCACACCGCTGCTGCTGCGGCGGCGGCGTTTAGTTCCCGAGTCGGCAGCGTCTCGGGTTTGTTTGGGGACGTAATGCTAGCGGTAACGACCGGCAGCAAACAGCCGACGCGAGTCGGGAGGCGCTTTAATTGGCTGCGACACGACCCGCCCTCGGCGCCGAGAGAGGCAAGGGCCGCGGGCGGAGGGCCCGGACAGGGTCGGGCCGGGGACGAACGCTGGCGGACGGCAGAGGGGGCAACTACCAGAGGCGACTGGCAGAGATGACGGCCAGGGGAGGGCAGAGAAGAGGGCAGGGCGGGGCTGGCGAACCGTGGTAGTGGCCGAGGGTTGTCATGAGGTGCTCCTATTCGAGCGTAACAAAAGAGCGCGCGGCGACCTGCTGAAAAGAGGATGTGAAGCAGCAATGGTGGCCGCAGAATGTTTGATAATTCGCTCGCCGCGAGGTTCAGTGTGTCTTTTTATTACCGTTACATGTAAAACTCTACCACAGTAATAAGTTAGACGGAGAGGGGCGTGCAGAAACTCGGCATCTAGGATTAAGGGAAAAGATTCTCATAAGGGGTAGTGTTTTCTACATTGTGAATGTTGAAGAAAAAAAAACACGTAGTCTATCATACAATTAAGAAAAGATTATTCATCAACAGTTGCTCTGAAATACAAGAATTAGATGAATCAGTTGCTAACGCAACGTCATTCTGTCATTGAATTATTCTAATTTCAATAATTTTCCATTAAAATGGATTTTGCAATCATTAATAGATGAAGAAGAAATATGTATATTTACTAGTAACCTTTGTGGCATATCAAATGATTTGAAAAATTCTAATTATGTTTAATCTGTTTTTTGTACTATAACAGAAATATTTAACATGCATAATTCAAATGTGGCTTGTTCAATTCACTTCGATTATATAATGTGAGATGGTGTAGCGTCGCAATCGTTAGCGCTGCCAAGGTCAGTCATGGGCCAACTGACCTCTGTTTACCTCGATCTCTCAAAGAATTCTGGTTATTTATTTCTAGGTTACCAAACAACGTCTCATGTTGCTAGCAAGGAACAAACCACTACGTTACAATGGGATTTCTCTTGTACCACTTTTGAAAGTTTTATTTATGAGTTTGGGAATCTTTAGTCTGTTATCTTTACCGGATGCTGTGTATTTAGATATATTTTTAAGAATTTCAGACAATACCATAAAGACACTTAAAATGTTATTGAAGAGATAAACTGGGCACACTATGTACATATTTTATTTTGTATAGTAACACGAAATTATTAAGACACAAAACAAATACCTAAATTCCCTAAAAATAATTTCTAAGGAATCGTTATTTTCAATTCCACATTTCCGGACTTATTTAGTTAGCTTAGCTATTTTGTTAATGAATAATTTGCTAAGGTTTACTCAACATCAATTAACAAAACGGATGACACTTTAAATCTAGTTGATGATCAACTGGCCGACATTTCATTAGTCCGATTAGTATGTCGAATTCTGGAGCGCTTCTCTAAATTTCGTAAACCCAAGAAACGTTATTTTACGCAGAGTATTTGAATTTGTCATTTGAGGTAGTCATACTATTTTAGTATTCCCTTAAATAGTATGTACACCTATACTACAGGTCTGGACAGATACAGTTTTCCACCTAACTTTGAGAGCGTGTTTGTTCGTTTTAAGCACTCAGTTTCATTTACTACTCTTCACTCTTCGCTACATTACAGGATCGAAACTAATGGAGTATGAAGTGCTCCGACGAAGTGCAGGACGAAAATGCTGTTTGCTTCAACCTTTTTTACTTTAAAAAAAGTTCTCTTAAACAGCGGAAGTTCAGAAACGCATCACGAACTACGTAAGAAAGTAATTTTTTTTAACTATTTGTCCACTCACGGGGTTGGTTTTTTACCTCTTCTAATATGTCCAAGAAATCAAAAACATAATTCATTTAGCTATGTTATTATAGTGTCAAAACATCTACACGAAGCCTACAAAAAATCAAAACCTCAGCTTGTATTTTAACAGGTGGTAACTATAGGAACGTTTTTATGTTAATTAATATCCTGTAGCCCGCACTCGATTTGATACTAGAATATTAAACGATTAATTAAAAATTAACTTTTTAGCATCCGGCCGATTTATATAACACAGTGCTTTGTTATTTATTCGTTGTGATTGAGAGATTGTAAGACATTATTAGCGTCGTATCGTCGTATAATACATTAAAGTGGCATGCTACATATTTTTCTGTCAATGAGGCATAATAATAGGAAACATTCGAAGTCTGTTTTGAATTAGGTTAGCTTCGCATTCAGGCATCGCCACCTAACAAGTAGCGTGGCATCTTTATATAATGTACTAAAAGCCATCAGCAATATGTCGAGAATGAAGTCCTAAGATTCTGCGGGGGAAAAGGTATTAAGGCATCAGTAAATAAAATTCACAGTCGCAAATTTTTTCTTCTTCCCAAATGAGTTCATTTTTTATGTCTTTGCCATTAAGTTTCGATACACCCTCTGTACCAGGAATTTCCAAAGAAATTGGTATCGACCCCCTGGGGATCGATGAAATTTTGAAGGGAGTCAGTGATGAACAAGGGGTCAATTCCTCCCTGTAGCCGAATATGAACAGGCAATTGATACGCATAATCAAAATCCCACTCACTACAAAAAATATTAAATAAATTTAATAATTAATTGTTTTATGATATACAAGGTGCATTCCGAAAGTAATGCAATTGAATTTCCCGCGTCGCTCCTATTGGTCGGAGTGGAAGCGGACCACTTGCAGTAGGTGGGGAGAACCCTTAGCTTTACTATGAAACCGGCCTCAGTGCTCTGCAAGCTGTGCAAGCGGCAAGACGTCAGTTATTGTGAACCTCTGCGCGCCGACCGTGTCACGGATAGAAATGGAATCGACGACCGAGCAACGTTACGCGATTAAGTTTTGTGCAAAACTGAAAAAGTCTCTTGAGGAAACTTACAAGATGATTCGTGAGGCTTATGGGGACTCTGCTCTGTCCTACTCTCAAGTTTTGAAGTAGTTAAAGGCCTTTAAGGAGGGCCGGGAAGAGGTTCACGATGAACAACGTTCTGGGCGTCCGACAACCAGCAAAACCGACAACAATGTGACCCGTGTTCGACAATTATTGGACTCTCACCGTCTATTGAGTATCAAGATGGTTGCCAATGAGCTGAACTTGTCGTCTACTGTTGTGTTTCGAATTGTTAGTGAAGATTTAGCGATGAGGAAAGTGTGTGCCAAGCTCCCCTACCTGGCAACTCCATCACGACAACGCGCCTTGCCATAACGCGCTACGAGTCCGCGAGTTCCTGGCCAAACATCGGGTGCCAACGCTTCCCCATCCTCCCCACAGTTCTGACCTCGCCTCAGCAGACTTATTTTTGTTTCCTCGGGTTAAGGCGGCCCTGAAATGAACCCATTTTTTGTCCATAGAAGAGATCCAATCAGCCGTGACGAAGACCTTGCGAGAGGTCCCCGAAGACGCCTTCCAGGGCGCCTACCGTTCATGGCAGGGTCGCTGGAAAAAAGGTGTAGAGGCCCAAGGACAGTATTTTGAAGAATTTTAAGTGTTTGTGCAAATATGTTCAATAAATTCATTTAAAAAATACTAATTGCATTACGTTCGGAATGCTCCTTGTAGAGGAACAAAAAATTTAATAATAAAATATAAATTCGCTCCTCTTCTGTGGGATCTGTCGTTAATTTTTAGGATGAGAGGCGTATCTAGGCTAGTGCAACTTGTGCATTACACCCGTTCCCGGATGTAAGGGGCCTTCGAAGGCCGATATCGGCAAAATTGAAACAAATTGTACTCCATACTTATTTCATTCATTAGATCAGACATATTACACACGGCTGCGAAAAAAATAAATTGTTGCCGCTTTTAGTTCTGATGGGTGATTTGAATTCATTTAAGCTAATAAATAATAGATCTAAAATCCATTTTTATCTAACACGTAAGATTTTTTTGTAATTTCAAAGAAAAAACAGGTAAACAAAAACACTTGATTTGTGAAAGTTTCAAGAAACTCACAGTGAATAAATGATTTACAACTAGATGTACACAATTCTACTGAAGGAAAAATAAGTATAAATATGTATATAAGCAGTATACATCTTATACTTATTGACAATATACATTAACAATAATAGAGAATTTAAAAATTAGCATTTCATCCACCGTAGATTTGAAATTGGGGTGTATTTTCTTTCCTTAAAAATCGACGGAGATTGTTTTGAAACCTTTTGTCATCACTCACTATAATTTCAGTGTTTATCTTTCATGAGATTTCTAATTTGAGGTCCAACCAAGATGCTTTCTTTAAGCTTCACCTCTGAAAGAAAAGGAAATTGAACAAATATATTTAAAGCAATCTCCATTCGTACTCAGAACCTTGATAAACTTTAATTTTACCAAGCTTGATGCGCAGTGGTGGCAAAATAATATTTTGACAATTAACCAAACTTCTTATTTTTTCGTTTTTATCTCTGGGATTCAAAGTGTTTCTGATTGACTAACCCCTTTTTACCCAGCGGAATTCACGAATCCTACTATCCCATTCACATAGAAAGCAGGGGAATTTAGTAAATCCTAGTTAAAGTTCTAACAGTATTCTAATAACTTCAAAGTCTCCGCAGACAACCCTTCATATTTTCATTCCCCTATTTTCACTCCCTCCGCAGACAACCCTTCTTCATAATTTTTTATTTTATTTTTAAGTTCTTCCATGTTTTTGTATGTTTTTTAAATGAACAGAGTGAACTACTGGAACTAAGACATTGATTTCCATTGTGAAGCAGAACATCTTTGAAGCTACGTTTCGAAGAATCTAAAGACAACCTCCATTTATCACAGGCATATCTTATTCCAAATTTGAAAGTACATCATGAATGTTGTTGCTGAATGCAAACTGACCCTCTTTCGTGAAATATTCAAGGAACTCTTCTTCTCTCTTTCTATATCAGTAAAATGTTGTGCCTGGAGAGAGCATACTGTAGCGTCGCCTGGTCCGGCGCCGGTGCGTCGGGCCGCTTCGGGGAAACCCGCGTTAAGCCGGATGTGGATGGGGGTGGAGAGCGGCGGCGCCACGCCGCGCCGGTTGGAAAAGCTCTTAAAAATCCCGGCTGGAATTTCCTTGAAAAAGGACGCGCGCAGAGGCGAGTTTAAGAGATGTCGGTTGCAGCTCTGGAAAGGCTGGCCAGCGAGCCGTATGACGCCCGCTGCTTGTAGGGTGGGGGCGAGCCGGCGGATATTTAAGGCCGCGCCGACAGGCGCCTCGCGGGATACGCTGGGTGTCGAAAGACGAGAGGTATCTCCAGTGCTATCATTGCACGTGATCTTCGGGTCGAAGATCGGTTTGGCGACAAGCCATGTAACTGGTATAGTTACGGGACTCTATGTCCGACAGCTTCGCACCTCGCGTTGCTTTTTGCTGCTTCCGAAGCAGTGGTTCTGGGCGAAGGCCTAGGGACGGTCGCGGGGTTTCGCGGCTAAGAGAACTGAAAGGTTGCCAAGGGGTTAGATTTTCGTATTATAATCTTTGTACATTAATTGTAAATATTCTGTAAATATATTGTATATATCAATCAGAACAGTCGTCTGTGGTTTTCATCCTAGTACGTCACAGACTCGGAACCTTTCTTTTCTAAAACTGGTGGCAGCGGTTATCGAAAACTCACGTCGGGGCGCTCGCAGCAAATTCTGCCACTTTTCTTTTCTAAAACTGGTGGCAGCGGTTATCGAAAACTCACGTCGGGGTGCCCGCACCAATTCCTGCCATTTTTCTTTTCTAAAACTGGTGGCAGCGGTTACTGTAAACTCACGTCGGGGTGCCCGCACCAATTCTGCCATTTTTGTTGTCTAAAATTGGTAGCAGCGGTTATTGTAAATTCACGCCGGAGTGCCTGCGCCAATTGTTGCAATTGTAGTTCAAAATTGGTTGCAGTGGTGCTTAGAACTCACACCGGGTGGTTGTGCCAATTGCAGTTAATAATTGGTTACAGCAGATTAAAGACTCACATCTCAGCTTTGTGGAAGCAGTCACTACGTTCGCAACGAACGGGGAACGCGGAAGTCTGCAGCAGCATCCGCGGGGACATTAGTGCGGCATCAGAGCATCGGTGCGCGCTGATTAACCAGAACAGCACGCGTAAAGACAGTGTACGCAGTTAATCGTGCACACGCGTCGTAAATACGTGGCGCCGGCAGTGTCGCGCACGCCACGAGAAACCGAAAGTGCGGTGTTTCGGTACGGTAGTTTCGGGGCGGTACAATCCGACTCGGAACCTTTCTTTTCTAAAACTTGGTACTGGTAATTGGAACTGGTACTGGAACGAGCTGATATTGGCACTGGAACTGGATCTGCTGATATTGGCATCACCGGAAGAAGACATCCCGGACCGACCTGAACGAGAGGAAGGAAGGAGGCCACAAACCGGATCCAGAAGGCGCTCACGCGACACCGAGGTCAACTGAACGTAAGTGTGTTTTTTGTTCTGGCCGGGGATCAATTCAGGCAATATGGCTTTCTTAGCGGGTTATAGGAAAGAGGTGCTTGTTAGGGTCGCGATGGAGATGGGGGAAACATTAGAAGGGAACGAGACCGTGGTTAAACTTAAATCAATCATTACGGAAAGCGAGCAGTACGAGGAATCATTCGTGAAACAACTCGCTGACCAAGAAAAAGAACAGGTTGCAGAAATACGAGAGCAGGAAAGATTACGCGAAGAGAGAGAGCAGGAAAGAATACGCGAAGAGAGAGAGCAGGAAAGATTACGCGAAGAGAGAGAGCAGGAAAGAATACGCGAAGAGAGAGAGCAGGAAAGAATACGCGAAGAGAGAGAGCAGGAAAGAATACGCGAAGAACGCGAACGGCAATTTGAACTTGAAAAGTTAAAACTAACGAATCAGGCTCCCACGCGTGTTTCCATAGGTAGTAGCGACACGGGAAATCGAACTAATATTCGTATCAGCCAAGTCATGGACAAATTCAAAGGCGAAGGCGACGATATTACGTTGTTTTTAAGTGTTTTCGAGGCGCATGCTCGCCAGCTTGGCATTGCGCCGGTCGAATGGGTAAGCCATTTAATGGGTTTACTTCCTAATGAGGTGAACAACTGGCTCGTAGTAGGATCCGATTCACCGGATCAAGATTATGACCTAATTAAAGAACAACTATTAGATATGTACAAGTTCACGGCAGAAAAGTGCCGTCAGATGTTTTGTAGTCACGTAAAAGGTGCAAAGACCACTTGGAACGTCTATGCACGTGAATTAGCTAGTTATTGTAAAAAATGGATCTCAGGTTTAAAGATAGAAACATTTGAGCAATTGCTAGATCTCATTGTAACAGACCAGATGAAGCGAAAGGTGCCGGCGGTTATGCGTGACCATTTCATTGATGTGTGGGGTGAGGTTTCTGCGTCCCAAGATTTGGCACGAAGGCTGGACACCTACGAAAACAACCGGGCTAGCGGATATAAGAAGGATTTCTCGCGGTTCGGCAATAAAGAGCAGGCAGGCGAACGGAAATGGCCGAAGGCGACGGAAAGCGCGCCGACCACTTCCAAAACTGCAGTGCCGAAGGTAGCTAGTAACGCGGAGTTCGAGAAGCCGCAAGAACGGACGTGTTACTTATGTAAAAAACCAGGTCACATAAAAAAATATTGTCCTCAATATAACAATAAACCTAGCGAGAAGATGTGTCACGTGGCCGACGCTAGTGCGCCAGAGTTATTGTCTCCACACACATTTCTTGCCAAAATTTGCGGCGAAACAGTCACCTGTCTCCGTGACACGGGGGCGACGATTGACGTCATCAACGCAAAGCACGTCACGCCGACACAATATACCGGCGAGTCCGTATGGGTTCAGCAGCCCCTGGACGAAGCGCCGAAAAACCTACCGGTAGCCAAGGTAGAGATTGTAGGGCCATTCGGTACTCTTGTTACAGAGGCCGCAGTCGCGAAGAATTGCGACTTGCCTTATTACATTTTTAGTAATCGTTCTGCTACGATTTTGAAGGAAATAAAGCAAGGTTTCTTAGAACCACAGCCTATCTGCGCTGTGCGGACTAGGGCGCAAGCAGTTGCTGAGCGCGTAAGGGCGGAAGGGCCGCGGGGTTCAAACAATGCAGGTGACGAAGCGCCGGGCGACGCGCCGCAGACAATAGAGGCGGTAGAGCAAGCCGAGAGTACGGAAAACGACCGAGAGCAGGACCCGTTCCAGGTAACCGCTTCGGAGGAAACCGAGGATGACAATAGAGTTGGTCAGGGCGAGGTCGACGCCCCGGGCAACTCGGAATCAAACTATCAGGAATCTGAATTAGATTTCGGTAGCATTGCTTTGGCTCGTTTGGACCCCACCGAATTTGCTACAGCTCAGAGACAAGACAAGGAGCTCGCGCCGTTGATTGAGCGTGCGGAAGGACCCGAGACGGATCGGCACGATTATGTTATGAAAAACGGCCTATTGTTTCGTGTCCGGCATAGTAAGCGCGGAGAGCAGTTCACTATGTTAGTAATACCGCGGGTGTATCGTGGCACGATCTTAAAACTCTGTCATGAAGTTGCTCACGGCCATTTAGGGGTCACAAAAAGCAAAGATGCCATGGCCAAATATTTCTTCTGGCCGAATTGCTATAAGGATATTGAAAACTATGTGCGTAGTTGCGACAGTTGCCAACGAGTAGGAAACGGCGGCGAAAAACTTCGCGCGCCTTTGAAAATTGTTCCTATAACGGGCGAGGCATTCGAGAAAGTGAATGTCGACGCGTGTGGCCCATTTCCAGAATCGGTCACCGGAAACAAGTTTATTTTAACGGCGATGTGTTTAGCCACGAAGTATCCCGAGGCTATTCCGATACGGGACCTAACTTCGGTCACTGTAATTGAGGCATTATTAGAATTATTCAGTAGAATAGGATTTCCACGCGAATTGCAAACCGACCAGGGCACTTGCTTCACGAGTGCTTTGACAGCGGAATTCGCCGAGCGGTTTGGCATTAAACTGGTGAGAAGTTCGCCGTATCACCCTCAATCAAACGCAGTCGAAAGAATGCATCGAACTATGAACCGGCTTATGAAGGTTCTGTGTTTGGAGGCAGGGACGGATTGGGAATGCCAGCTTCCCGCTATTATGTTCGCGTTGCGCACGAGTGTGCACGAATCATTAGGTTTCTCTCCTGCCGAATTGGTGTACGGGAAGAATCTCCGTACCCCCATGACACTTCTTTATGAAAGGCTTGCGGGAACTGCGGAAGGTGAAGAAAATTCTGTAGTTGAGCATGTATTCAAATTAATCAATCGTTTGAAACGCTCCCGTGACCTAGCTCACAATAGAATGGCTGAAGAACAGCAGAAACGTAAAGTGTGGTATGACCGGAAGGCGGTCTCACGTACTTTCGAGATAGGCGCGAAGGTGTTGGTTCTCGCACCTAACAGGACGCGGAAGCTCGCGGTTCAGTGGATAGGGCCGGGCGAGATTCGCGAGAAAATTTCGGAACATAACTATGTGGTCCAGATGCCGGGGCGGAAGGAACCCCGCGTCTATCACATTAATATGCTTAAGAGATACCACCAGCGGACAGAGTACTTGAATGTGCTTAGTTCTACGACTGTGACAGACGCAGGTGACGAAGACGCGCTAGATCGCTATGCGCTTAAATTGGATTGTTGCGACTTTGACGCGGAAGAAATGCTGAGCGGGACTGAGGTCGAACCGGAGTTTCGCGACGCTCTTAATACGGTCATTTGTAAGTACAGGTCAGCTCAGAATGTTTATGCAGATGCACTTAGTCGCATGTTTGATGATGTGAATTGATCCACCGGCGAGAATAGGGAACACGCACGTTCATGACATGTATAAATGTCGGTGAAATTCTATGTAAATAATTTTGTAAATTCAAGGGTAAAATTGTTTTGTTTTTTTGGATATTTTTATATGTAGATACATACATGTGTCAATAAATTCAGTTAAGAACGGCACATGATGTATATAACGAATTCCACAATTATGTAATATTTCAATGTAAAGTAAATGTTTGTATTTCAGGATCTTATGTAATTCAAGATGCGTCAAGAATTATTATGTAATATTTCAATGTAAAGTAAATGTTTGTATTTCAGGATCTATGTAATTCAAGATGCGTCAAGAATACTTATGTATGTATATAGGAGTAAGGTTTAAATGTAATGGCAACATAGCTTAGGTGAAAAGGGAGGGGGGACAGCCCAGAGATTTATTTCACACATTTCGATTAAATAGGGTTTGATATTTTGGTATAATTATGTTCATGTTCATATAAAAATTAGGATGTGGAGGTCTCACGACCAGGTAACTTAGCAGAATTTTTTTCCTGGGCATATTTTGCTGCGAAAAAAAATTCTCACCCCCCGGCATGGGAGGGTCTGTAGCGTCGCCTGGTCCGGCGCCGGTGCGTCGGGCCGCTTCGGGGAAACCCGCGTTAAGCCGGATGTGGATGGGGGTGGAGAGCGGCGGCGCCACGCCGCGCCGGTTGGAAAAGCCCTTAGGAATACCGGCTGGAATTTCCTTGAAAAAGGACGCGCGCGGAGGCGAGTTTAAGAGATGTCGGTTGCAGCTCTGGAAAGGCTGGCCAGCGAGCCGTATGACGCCCGCTGCTTGTAGGGTGGGGGCGAGCCGGCGGATATTTAAGGCCGCGCCGACAGGCGCCTCGCGGGATACGCTGGGTGTCGAAAGACGAGAGGTATCTCCAGTGCTATCATTGCACGTGATCTTCGGGTCGAAGATCGGTTTGGCGACAAGCCATGTAACTGGTATAGGTACGGGACTCTATGTCCGACAGCTTCGCACCTCGCGTTGCTTTTTGCTGCTTCCGAAGCAGTGGTTCTGGGCGAAGGCCTAGGGACGGTCGCGGGGTTTCGCGGCTAAGAGAACTGAAAGGTTGCCAAGGGGTTAGATTTTCGTATTATAATCTTTTTACATCAATTGTAAATATTCTGTAAATATATTGTATATATCAATCAGAACAGTCGTCTGTGGTTTTCATCCTAGTACGTCACAATACTTATCTTTCAAACGTGAGCCTAAAACCTGCGCTGATTTCTTTGAGAGGTCAAGATCTTTCACCAAATCATTAGTTTTTCTTTATTAAATAACTGGGGTCTTCTCTAGAAGACAGAAGGGGGAAATCAGTAACGTCCCTTTCGCTATCACAGCATTCTGAATAATCTGAAGATGATATAGATGGTAGGTCATATAGTGGGTTTGGAAAAGGAATTCCAGAACCATGTAGATCCCATACGAGTCTAAAGGCTGACGTAAGTCATTGTAATACATTGCCAACGTAGTACATTTGAAATTTGATCAATCGTAACTTTTGCAGAAACTGTGGGCGATGTGGAGAAACCGAATCCACATATTTAATCAGGTAGCAACACCGAACCATTGGCAACCTGCTTTTAATCAAAAGCAGCGATTTGCCACAGCCGTGTGTTTACGTATGACATAGCGCGTAGTAATTTGAAATACGAAAACAGATTTTTTCCGAAAACTGTACGTGATAGAAAAAAAAACAAAAATTATGTATAGGATCAAGATGAAAATCTGATTCATATCACCCATTTTCATCAAAAGCCGCAAATCGTCGAAGCCCTGTGTTATTTTACCAATCAGATTTTAAAATCTTAATTTGAAGCTTATTGCAGATAGAGCCCCCGTTTCAGTTTTTACATCTGGGCATTTCAGAACATGGTTACGCAAGTGCAAAGAATGTTTAGATAACTCAACAACTTGTACTTGTAGGGGCGATGAAATGACATTTTTTTCTTTTCACTTTGGAGCAACGTCTTTTAGTATATAAACTAATTTTATATTTTGACAAAAGGAAATGACCCATTTTTCACGACTTTTTTTAAAATTGTTTGAGTATTTTGACTAAGAAGTCATTTTTTACCTTTTCCCGTATTTTGTATAGCATTTTGCGCTGATTTCATCGACTTTATGGTACCTGCTTTAAATAATATTTACGAAATGCAACAAATGTTCTCCACAGAATTCCTGAGGAACCTATTCGATTTCTTCGCTCACTAATTGTAATGTCAACCATTGTATGTAATCTAAGGTTGCTCTGACGCCTGTCAGATCCGTTGTCGGTTCGGCCAATACCGGCATAACTTAAGTCAGAGATTTCCTTGTAAAGAACAGTTCAAACCAAACGTTTGCAAGCTAAGGTCACTTGTACTAAAGGAAGAAGCTTCGATTACATCACTGTCTAGCATCTTGGGTTGTTCGTTTGAAGTGGTTTTGATCAGATTTTTTACGTTATTTTTCTTTCCTTTTAGGGCATTTTAAAATCATTTTAAAAGCACGTTATTGCTCATTTTTGGAGATGTTTTAGATCCTCAAAATCCGCCCCTTCTTAGAACTACGTATTGACAACGATATTCTATCGTAGAAGAAAATACTTCCCAGCAATACTATTGAAGAAATGTTATAGCCAGATAAAAAAAATCGTTTTGCAACCATTGCACAACAAAGAAGATTAGAAACTCAGCTACTCAGAGGGAGAAACAGCTTTGATTATTCTAAATCTAGATATTTATCAACATTTTGATGCAAGAAATAGTTAAATTGAAGACACTTTTCGACAATTCTTTGTGTTATGATTATGTATAATATTATAGAAAATAACGTAAGGTGTCAATGAAGCCTTTTAAAAGGGGTCGACGAACGAAAAAAAAAAAAGGAAACCCTGCTCTACAGCAATGAATCAGACACCCCACATTCTTGATTACATTATTTCGAAGTTGTTGTTCATATCCATATTTCATGACTTGCTGACAGTGATTCACACAAAATATCTCTTGTCTAAAGAAAGTCCTGTAGTTCTGTTTTCAAAAAGAAACATGAGAGTTTGTAACTCTTGAATGACTAATACAACGCTCAACTGATGGGCGAAGAATGCGAATTGCCTGGACGTTGATGAGCATTGTCATCCTCTAGAGAGTTGGATATTCCCTGCTGGAAACTGATACATTTGCAATGCTCAAGATAAAACTACTCCATTTCTACATTCCTTATTTATAATTTTCACATTTTGATATGTTTTAATCAAGGAAATTAGGAAATGTTTGCACGAGCATTCTTAGAATTTATTTATACTGTGCTGCAAAAGCGAAGATGGTCATCTTTCCACTCGTCAATTTGTCAATTCGCCCCCTCTTTCATCAGTTTTGATCGTCTCTCCCTAGAGTAAATTGCCAATTCGCGCCGTGATTGGGTGAAAAACTCTTAGAGATTATCATATCATCAGTGGCGCAATCAGAATTTTTCTATGCGGAGGAGCACATGTTTTACTGTGTTGAAAACAGGACATGTGTTCGAATCGCGGACAACGATGCCTCATCATCTTCAAATCAGTTAACAACATTACTTAAACACTTACATGCAGAATAAAGCGTCCGCCATCGTGGTCAATACCCTAACGAATTCAGCTTCGTCATGTAACAGTCCGTGAGCCCGGTTGCGGCCGCCCGAAATGCCCAGAGGGCTCGCACATGGCCTGACGATGCGCTTCCAGGGAACGCCGTGCGCCGTTTAAAAATCTAACGGACTGAAGGCTTTCGGGGCAGAGCGGGAGTGAGGCGGAGTGGGGCGGGGCTGAGTGGAGCGGAGCGATGCGAGGTGGGTGGAGTTGGGCGCGGCGGGGAGCGGAGGAGGAACGGGTGGAGACGGGCGGGTGGCGTGGGCTGGTGGGGAGGGCGGAGAGCGGGGCGCGGGACAGAGGCGGGGGGGGCTAGGGGTAAGGGGCGCGTGAGGCAGGGGGCTAGGGGACGCAGGTGGAGCCCGGCAAGGCAAGACGGGGTGGTGAGGTGCGGGGCTGGAAACCGGTCGTTGCTGCATCGGGCAGACGCTGTGCCGCCGCGCCGTCGCCGTTCTGCAGAGAAGCTTCTGAAGTTTGGTAAGGCAGGACGTTGCGGAGATCGCAAGCAATCTCCACACAAAGGAACACGAACGGAAGAAACTATTTTCTGCATCTCAATTGCAGAACCGTCTACTGCAGTTGGTGGTTATTGCCAAACATCGTCAAGTGGATATTTTCATTGTTCAAAAGAGATTTAAGTTTTCCGAGTAAAAATTGTCGAAAGTAAATTATCTACAACATGGTAAAATTATCTTCAGACAATGAAACAGAAAATGTAAAGCTTCTTAAACCAGAAAAGTAGGATACAGGGACGTAAATACCTGCTTTGCTAGAGATTCCAAATAATCGTAACATCTAAAGTATTGCTAGTAGATTATTGATTGTGGTTTGTTCCCAATTTCTTCTACAAACACTCTTTAAAAATAGTGGAAAGAACATAATTCGTATTTGACGGAAATTTTGTATTTCAAGTTACTTCGACAACGGGCTGTCATTAATCTGTCAACATTCAACTGTTTTTCAAGATTACATCGTGAGCGGCTTCCTAGCAACATCACACAATTGCCGTCATGTTCTTCATTACGAATAAACGAGATGAAAAAACCACAGTGACAGAGAGTGCCCCCATGAGTTTTGACGTAGTGCAGTTGGTACTACATAGAAAAATACAGTAGCAGTACAGAGAGACCCACAGGATACTTATTTTCATTCTCAGATCTTGATTTATTAAATAGCTTTTTCATTCACTCAGACTTTTATTTCATTTTTAACTCACATTGTTATTGCTTACTAAATAAGAACTCATATCTTGTCATTTTACTACTACAAGCGTTTTTCATCTGTGACGTTGACGAGCCATTGTTCCTGGTGTAATAAGTACTACCAGTTTCTTTATTTTTAATCTACTCACCACCGTAAAGGGTGTAAAGAGTTTTCAAGTTTTCCTACACAACTGATCGAACGAAAACGAATTATGTCAAAAATAATTTAAATTTCACTTAATTCTGATTCAGTCAATATATTATACCTTGTCTAAAATGATATGTCAGGAATAACGTAGACATTCCATCGTGGTCAGGTCTGAATGTGCGGCGGGCAGGAAACCAGATTGTCACCAAAATCGGCTGCGAACGACGAACTCTGCAGTAGCTTAGCGGGCGGCGCAAGAACTGAACCAGAGCCGACGAATGAATGTGACAGGAAGATAGCACGAAGTGGTTTTTTAGATAAGCAGTCCAACTAAGGACGTTATTGAGCAAGTAAAAAAGACGGCAAAATAGTCGAGTTTCAGGAGGATGTTTATGCTCGGCAGGATCTCCGGGAGTGATAGCATCATTACTGGACTCAAAACAAGATAGTGCAGGAAAATCTGCATCGGAAGGGTAAATCATTTAGCGTGGCTCATGTGAGAGCATTTATGAACTAGTGGTGCTGCAAATTGCTCAGACTTTCTCGTATTAGTTTCCTAGCTTCTTTGGTCTTGGATAGTTTTTGGACTGCCACATACTATTGTTAGCTGCCATCTATCGCCGCCTAAAGTACATGTTTTGGGAAATTTTATCAATTTTTCATTTTTCTAATTGTAGAACCGAAATACTACTTTAAGAATATCAAAGAAAAGTAAAACGTCGTCCTAAATAGCAATTTTCATTGAAAACTCGTTTTTGTGCAATAGATACTTTTTATTCCGTGTGATTAAAATACCTTAATTTTTTCAGCATTTTTTTTTATTTGTTATTTTTCGGGCTCCAAATATCTGGGTTAAAATCAAGCTTTCGAAATAGAGAGAATTGAACACTTTTCCACTGTGGAGAATTTTGGGGGATCATTTTCCAAGTATTTTAGAAAACTTGGTAAGAACGTTTTCGAAATTGCGCCATTTTTATTTCCCATATACTCAAAAACTTATATGGAGTTTTCAAAAACGATTATTGAAGATACTTTGAAGTTAATGTGTTAACAAACGCATTAAACAACGAAATACATATATAATATAAATTTTAACGACGTGAAAGATATTTGCAAAAAATTGTGTAATTTTTGAAAAATGAAAATACAAAAAAATTGCGTTTATAATACTGTATTTATTCTTTTTTAACGTTGCTCATATTTCAATCGATTGTTCGAAAACTATTAAAACATTTGAAAAAATGTACATGACCTTAATGAAAGATCTAATTATGGAGAACAAATTTCATTTGAAGGAGAAATCTCTATCTTCAATTTTGTAGTTGTAAGAAGACGCCGAAAAAATTTCAAACTTTTGTAATTTTCTAAAATTCAGAGTTAACATAGAAAATAGGATCTCTACCAACTTTATAAGTGTATTGTTTTATTCTTACAAGAAAAGTGAAGAAAAACTTTGAAGCCATTGTTTAGAAAATTATGTAAATGTCCGACAGATCATGTGAAGTACCCCCCCCCCCCATTAATGTTTTTTTCAAAATCACGGAGTTTCGGGTGAGGACAGATCGGCAAGGGTTTCTTCAGTTTGAAAAAAAGCCTACGAAAATTTAGACGCTAGTGTTGTTCACAGACGACACGGACGGACGGACGGAAGCACGTTTAAAAAAAAACCTTTTCAGTACCAAGGTCCCACAATTCATGAAATCTCACTATAGAACCTATTAGAGGAAGTAATTCACTTCATATTGGAACAGGATTTATCAACTTTTTCTGTATCAGGATCTCACAATAAAAGTTCTTCTGCTGAAAAATCGCCAGTTTTTGCTGTAGCATTACACAACTTTCTCCGTATATAGTACGTATACGAAAAAAAAAAAGTCTACTTACTTGAAAAATCCTCTGCCCCGAAAATTTCTTCTCACATCTTAGTAATAACACCTCTATTCAGATGGTGTTCGTGTTTACTCTGCCAAATTGGCGGCTCGGAAACACATTGTCAATTAACAGGTCCCATCCATGATCAAACGTTGGCGAATTCAGATCGCAGGTGGTTCGCGCGAAAAATCAAACTTGTCTGTTCGAAAACGCGCCGCGTCGCTTTGAACGTTGTCGTGCTCATAGCCATTCATGAAATTGCTCTTGTCGCGTCGCGTCCTATGTGTTTCTACCCGAACTCGGTAATCACGACGGCGTGTACGACCCCGCTGCGGCGGCGGCGGAGGAGGAAACGGAAGAGGCGGCGGCAGCCCCTACATGGCGCGTTCGCCGCATCTGCCGCACAAGAGCGCGTGGTCGGCGGCCGGAGTAAATGTTTGCGGCATCTAATGGGCGCGCGCCATCTACAGACCGGCGCAGTATTTTTCCAGCAGCGCCGGCTGCTCTCGGCGACGCACGCCGAAGAACAAGGTCAGGCTACAACGGGCAGGGGAAGACGCAACGGAACGAGGGAGATGGGGAAGAGGATTGAGTTTCGAACAGTCAGAGAGGAAGTGGCTCTAACGAAAAGTCTTGTCATTATGCGAATGATATTGACATGATAATAGGCGGGAGAGGAAGGTGGAGGGTATTGCGGAGTTTGACAAAAAAGGAAAGGTCATATTACCTAGAAAGGAAAATCATGGGATATTGATTAATAGGCGAAGTTAGTGGTGTTGTGTCGGAGCCATGAAATTTTAGCAATGTGGTAGTGGCAGTATATTAAATAATCGTTAAACTTTGGTGTTGTGGAGTCGGAAGGTGCATCGGAAGTAACACAGAGGTGATAGAAATGAAGGTATTCAATACAAATGATGACATATGCATAATTTCTATTGTTCATCTAAAAGATACATTCAAATACAGATCGGATTTTGAGAATCTGGACCCACATAAAAATTAACGAAGATTTGTTTCGTTTCTTTCCAAGTGCGACTGTATAATGATGGGAAGCTGCTGTTGGATCTGGTTATTTATAAGTTGCTACGCGCAGTTTATGCCGAGGATCGTCACACGAATCTGCAAGTATAAAATTTCTTTTTTTAATTTTGTATGAAAGTATTCATTATTTTCTCATTTATCCTTGTAAAAGCGAAAAAGATGTCATGGTAAAATCCATATAATGCTGCGGGAAAAAACAGTGCATTTGCTGCGGAAAAACTCTTATTGGCGGGCCCTAGTAACAAAAAAGTGGATAAATCTAGTTGCTAACTGTAGGGGGGAAATCCTCCAACATGTGGTGTAACCTGAATCCATGTTTTGTGGGACCTTGTTTCCGAAAAATCGATTGACGGGAATATCGCGGGAAAGTATATGCTTTTGTAGCACCACTAGCTGTAATAAGAAAGTAAACGCATACCCCTGTGCGCTCATTCAATAGAAATCAGGAAATTAACTATCTTGAGAATGGTAGAAGTTCATCATCAAAATCTAATATAGCTCAATTCGCAGACGATACAGCCCTATTTGCCTCAGGATACTCACTAAGTAACCTACGATCACAAATTCAAAATCACTTACACAACATTGAAACCTGGGCAAACCTCTGGAAAATTCAACTCAATCCCGACAAAACAATAGCAAAAATCTTCTCTCTCAGAAAGTTCACCTCCCCCACTCCGCTAGTAATAAACAACTCCCCCATCACCTGGACCCCACCATCGCAACACATAAAATACCTAGGACTTCATCTGGACACTAAACTAACCTGGAAAACCCACATAGATATCAAAATTAAACAAGCAAGAAATAAATTATTCCAACTCCGGCCACTAATCAACAAACATAAATCTCTATCATACACAAACAGTACAACACTATACAAAACAATAATCAGACCACTACTCCTTTATGCATGCCCCATATGGACAAACGCAGCCCCCACAAATGTCAATAAAATTCAAGTTATGCAAAATAAATTTTAAAGACTAATCACAAATGCCCCCTGGTTCATAAGTAATAAACAACTTCATTCAGAATTAAACATCAATACAATAAGAAACCAAATAGCACAAATATCACACAACTTCTACCAAAACCTAACAGACATACCAGCAGCATCCCATGACAAACTTCCGAAAAATCCAACCCACACACGAATAAAAAACAGATTCCCTTTTGAAGCATTCCTCAAAAGTTTAGCCAACGACAATTCATAACACCGAGGTTCTTCCCTGGAGTATCCTCTCCAATGCATAGATTAAGTTAGCTTAGATATTTTAACTAGAATAAGTCTGAAAAAATACATCTGTAAAGTAGTTGTACTGAACGATGTAAATCCTCCAAAATGAATAAATGTGTTAAAAAAAATGGTAGAAGTGGGGGGGGGGTCAAGGAATTATGGATATCAAGAAAACTTACGCAGATTTTTCTTCTCACGCATACATAACAGTGATAATGTTTTTAACGATAAATACATTCAAAATTAATTAAATCTTCTGTTCGAGGACGCAGCGAAGCAAGTTGAAGGTTGCATTGATTGGTCCGCCTAGCCTTTTGTCTCTCCTCACCAGTGCGGCCCCTACCAGTGACGACCGCTATCAGATAGGGTTGGTGCCACGTCAATTTGAGAGCATACATAAACACATTAAGTTACATTGACGCAAACGTAAAATTCTACTGCCACTGTTACTTACATGTCATTTAAATATTGCCTGTGTAGCAGACGCATGTCTTGTGTCATTCCAGTTTCTAATTGGTTTTCATTTTCCTTGGGTTTCCGCCTTTCAGCTGATATGAGGACTTACGCCATTAAGCACTTATGATAAATGAAAAGAATCTTATGGAACACGTGTTGTTCTGTTATGACGTCACAATCACACAGCTTGCATTTTTATATACAAGCCTTACGCGAGTTTCAAACTCCCCTTCGAGGTTCCTTTTATCCCGTTCCGTGCTGTTCCCGTCACAGACGACTGCACCACTGGATAATAAAATCAGAAGTGTCACTCGCAACTATTAACTTCAGCGGGGCCGCATTAATATTTTAAGGAGTCCTAAATATGAAAAGACAATGGGTGACCCTCTAATGATTTTAAAATATTGAACATAACTAATCGGAAGGAGTATAAAAATAAAAGTATAACATTTCAAATTTAAAAAAAATGATTTGATTAATAAATACAATACATACGAGTAGTATTTTTCTTCAACGTTTTTGTGTGGAAAAAAATCTCTGTGTGTGATGCACAATGTGTTCCATTAATTGTTTGCGTCGTTAGTAAAGGTTGTTAATTATTTACAAATTTAGGATATTACATACAATTTCATTTACAAATATTGGGGGGGGGGGGCCTTGTCCACTGAGTGCCCTTATCGCGTAAGTAGCCTGCTTCTGCATCAGTCCGCTCCTGAGTCGCTCTAGTTGTTGGCAGGTGACTAGAAGGAAGCGCGGCGCAGCGCGTGATCCGAGTCCGCTGGCCGCACAAAGCGCTCATGACACCGCGATCGAACGCCCCCTCCTCGTCCCCTCCCCTCCTGCGGCAAATTTTTAATCGTTTGTTTGAGAAGGCGCAAGCAGCGCGCCTGGGAGCCCATTTTATGCGCACGCGCGACTCCCTCGCCGTGTTATTGTATTTAGAGACTCTTTCACTCAGACGAACTTCTGCGGGAAATCGTTAAAACATTTAGTTCTCCCAGCTGTCATCGTTAATCGTGATTCAAAGAGACACTGTCAGAAGCATTAATCGTGCTTAGTGAGTGTTCTTGATGTTATTGGCATTCTACTTTTTTTTGACAACATTCTGTCGTCATTCAAATGGTGATTGGCGAAAACGGAAGTGCTTGCAGATGCACTTTTTTCTATATGGTAACAATGTACTCTGAATACGCGGTGTTTCTAATCCACTTTTATAAATGCACGCTCTCGCTCCTAATATACCCACAACCAACTCTTAAATCAAACTGTTTATAGGCGTTCTGAATCACTCATCATGTTAAATAAACAGTATTGCGGATTTTGATGATGAAACTCTCAATTGACTACTTTAATCAAACAACATACCATTTAAATGAATCGTCCTGGAACAAATAATTGAATTCAAATCATGCACATCACTTCTTAACTTTCTTACACAAAATATTTGTTTGCATCGACAATGTCTATGCAGGAAAAGCAGAAAATAAAAGAAGCATGTGGAATAAAAAGAAGTGCGACGTAGGGTATCTCCCGCTTGCTTCCGGGTTTTCAGTTTCGCTTTTGAGCCCCGAGACGGAGCAGGTTTCTGTGGGGTCTTTGTGGCGGACAGTCGGAAGCTCGCGGCACCACTTTCTCCTGGGGGGCGAGCGAAGCCGCCCATATGGCGGACGCCATAGGCGACTCACAGGAGACACGCTCCAATGCACGCGCGGAGGCACGGAGCCCTCACGCGCCATGCCCAAAGAAAGGGAACGTTTACGCGACAATTCCACGAGCGTGAAACATTTCTGGCCATTTTAGAGCCATCTCACGTAAATAAGCGTATTCATAAGAGACGATTTTGCAATTTAAGTCGTATCCAAATAAGCAGAATGACTAGCTGCTGCGTGAGTCGCCTTTTTCAATTCTGATGGGAAGTACGGTATTCGAACGGTTCAGTCATGTCTAGAACGACTTCCAATCCCACTCAGAATGCTTGTGGAAGAGTAACGGAATCAAGGGTTAAAGCGGATAATTGCTGGTCGCATCACCTAGTTTCCTTCTGGTCAAGAAACCGTACTTCTCCGCTAACCATAAGAACATCCTTGTGGCAACCTTGCGGCATTTTTAATTAACGATTTGAATCTCACGATAACTAAATGAAGTTGAAGACGTAGCTTTCTTTTTATAATGAGCGATGTTTCAATCTCCGTCTTCTTTATAATAAGTGTTATTCTTTTCATACGCACGACGAAACAAACAAAACTTCGAGACTGTTTTCAAACGCGAAAAATGTTTGCGACGAGGAAACTAGAGGGTTAAAATATAAAAGATCAGAAAAAAAGTCGCAAAAATCCCGCTTGCAAAAGCAACGTCGTTCCCAGGGCGAAAATCTCGTGAACGCAGCCCCTGCCTCGCAGTGTATAGGCAGGCCACGTGCCTCCTCGGGAGAAGTTTATAAAGACGGGAGTTCTTTGTGCGCAAGGGTCGAGGGACGCGCCCGCGCCCGCGCCTCCGCCTCCGCCTCCGCCCGCGCTTTCTCTCGGAGCGAATGATGCAGCGCGGCGCGAGGGTGGGGGCGGGGCGGGGCGGGGCGGGGCGGGGCGGGGCGGGGCGGGGCGGGGCGCCCGAGGCAGAGCATGTGCGGACGAGGACGGCCCCGACGCCGGCTGAGCGCAGTGGGCCTTTCACGAACTACAGGCTCGTACAGTATAGTTATATTAAACGATTCTTGGCCTCTTGTAATTTCTCGTATGTTGTTTAGTTCTTGAATGTAGTGGGTCATAAATAAACTTTAAATCACCGATTTAAAAACTTTACATCACCGATGTATCGGTCTACTGACTCACAGGTAGTGTACAACTCTAGCAATACGAGTCACAGAGTGGAGCTGATTTGCTTCTAATGGGGGATATTGCCACATGTAACATGGGGTACAGTAAGGGTGTACAGATTTTTTAATAAAGAGTTTATTAACAGGTTAAAGGTTGTGAGGTTAAAAAGTTTAACCTTACATCTGCGGGTCGATGAGGGTAAACCGCAATGACAGAGCAAAACGCTAAAATGTTGAACGAGAATGGATCAAACATGGAAGTAACACTGATAAAAAAGGCGAAATGAAACTAGGTTCAAGTTTTAGTTAGCACAACAACTTTAATTAACAACACTTATCATTATCCGAAAAAAAAGTTCTGTAAGAAATTCGGTATAATAGGTATACACTGGTATGAAGTTGACTACATTCAATCGTTCATCGCCCGTGTCGTAATTTACTTCATTCTCATTTATTAACACCCATCATTGCATTATCGTTTCTGTGGTGATGGTATAAATAAAGACAAATATTAATGACAACATCCAATTTGCAGTTAGTTTTCTTTAAAGTTTCAGATGACTGTTTTCAGTTCAACAGTAAAAGAGAACACCGTCATTTCCTGCAATGCTTCACTTTTCACATCCAGAATGAAAGATATTACAAAACAACTCACACAGTTCCGAATGTTTACTCTTTATCATTCAGACTGCTAAAAGGGCAAATATTCCTTTTATTCTGTTCTTTACATTATCATTAGTCGAACTGATTGTGACTACAGTTGAACATTCCTATAAACGTATTGTTTGTAATTAATTGCTCCACCTCTGTAAATATTAATTTTGTTTCATATCTCCAAAATCGTTTGCAGTTTGAGACAACAACCATTCTGCCCTTTGACCAAGAAAACCCCATTCGTCGTCCATAGACCTGCTCTGCAGCGAGGCCACGAACCACTCTGCAAGCAACGACAGTTTGTGAGATCGAATCCCTCATAAAGCATCGACGAATTCACCTTGGATTTGTGGCTTGGAAACTAGTGCCAACCACCACTTTCCCTGAAATACCATCCACGTAATAATAATAATTCAATAACTTGTACGCTTTATGATTGTCAAACAGGAATCAAATTAAACCAGCCGAAATATCAGGAAACAACAACTAATACGTTTAACTCACTAGCAATAATAATTGTTTGATTATAATTACATACTATAGCCCCTCGGGTGGTGTGGTCAGCGTGCTAGCTTTACGCGGGGCGATCCCGGATTCGATTCCCGGTCGGGGCAAAAATAAAGACGTAGCTTCTATGATTATGGGAATACGTGAAACTCGCCACATATATCCCTTACCCCCAAGAGTGAATAATAAATGAATACATCAAGAACGGGCCCAAGCCTGAGAACACCGTTAGCGGGCAAAAGTCGTATTAATCCGACCCTAAAATGCCAAATACATGCATGTGCACTAATGCTATTATTCCGTCCCACTTGTGCAGCCAGCGGCAGAGGCGGGTGGCGCGTGTAACGGCCCGTCGTGTCCGGGCGTCGCGGCGGAGGTCGTAGCCCCAAGCGCCTCGCTGCGATGCCGAAGCGGCAACGGCGGCAGAGCAGAGGCTTAGCAATCGCCGCAGGACGCGGAGGAGGCAGGTGGTCATGGCGGGGAGACACGGGCAAGGACGGGCTTCCGACGAGGCAAATCTCGAAAAGAGACCCACATGATATTATTATTATTATTATTATTATTATTATTATTATTATTATTATTATTATTATTGGTGCCCCAATACATTTTCAGACAAAATTGTTTTTAGTTCATAAATATGAAGGGTAATTTCTAATTAATTTGCTAGTTGTTCATATTTTAAATATATTTATTTAGAATTTCAAAATGTTTCGACTACTGTTATAAATCAGAATTATACAACAAATAATAATACAGCTTACGCCAGACATCTGGCAGCGCGGTGTGTGGAGGTAACTATTCCCTTGCACCAACATGCCCGCGAATCGACAGAAAGCAAATTTGAGCTCGGGCTGCCCCATTTCCCAAAACTTGTGAATGCTGTTCCCCAAGCGTCATTTGTTCTTTTTTCTTCAATTATCAAAAACGAGAGACCTCGATTTTCTGATTGCCCACGTCTTGAAATCTGAATGTTAAATATCTGGCACATATGTCCGATGGTGGTCTAACAATAATAATAAGAATTGTCGAGGATAACTGAAAGATTTGCATGGGGGTGTGTCCCGAACAATTGGCGCACAGTGAGAAACGGCAAATAACGATTGAAGAGGGAGAGAGAGGGAGAGAGAGAGAGAGAGAGAGAGAGAGAGAGAGAGAGAGAGAGAGAGAGAGAGAGAGAGAGAGAAATGAGCCCAAAATAGAGATTTTTGGAAAAAAGAGATGTGGATGGGATGAGAACGGGTGAAGATATGAAAAGACAAAGGAGAGGTTAGCGACCTTGCCTGGCGGAACTAGAAAGAACGAGAACCACGATGTCATTCAGCCACGACTCTAAACGGTGTTGCTAGAAATGTATTAAAATTGAACCATTAGATTATTTACTCCCTTTTTAAATACAAGATAGGGGAAAAAATAAATGCATTCAACGAGGGAAGTCTAGAATTAATTATATCGTACTGTGATTTATAGCTAGGCTAAATTTTAGGCTAAACATACATAAGTTTGTGTTATAAACAATCATTTTAAGATTATTAATTGATAATAAAATGCAAATATTAAAAATAATCATTGATTGACACCCAATGTGATTCTATTCGATTGTAGACATGTTTATGTATGACAGTGCAAATAATTTGTAGGAGTCTCATTTTTAGAACAAAACAAAGAAAGCGTGTTAACAAATTATATTGCTCACTGTGTTTTGAGTCACATGTGTGAGTGATGAGAATGAGGCGACAGAATGTGAAGTCGATTGCAGAGTGTGAAGAAATCACGGACGCGAAGTGAGACGACGTCGTGAACCTTATTAAACACGCGGCTCTGTTCAGTTTTACCGAGTGTCAGTTGATGACATCAGGCGCACTTTTTCACAAATGTTAAACATCTGAGACGAAAAGATGCGAAGCGGAAGAAAGCAGCTGGGCTTCAGAGTAGAACTGAGGCCAAAATACAAGGAGGCAATTTCATTGATGGGAAGGAAACATTGGCGGAAACCGATTTCAGGAGAAGTGTCACATAATTGCCACTATTTAAAACTCATTACACTTTAACGCTGATGTAAGTACTCTATAAATGTACTTTTTGGAAAGGCAATTTGCATCGGCGACAGGCTTCTGCAAATCTCAGTGGAAGATATTATTCACTTTTATTTGGATTTCTAATGAAAGCAAAGAAGACAAGAAAACAAGTTAATGCGTTTGCATTTTCGGTAATCGTGGATTGAAGAGTATAGCATATTCTAATATTTGTAGAACACTGTGATGGATATAATTAAAAAGAGCTCGTGGTGATAAAGGAGTCAGCTGAAACTGCGTGAAGTTGCATTGCAGATTGCACGAGGGGCAAGAAGCGGTAGCTTGGGACGGAGCAGGCGGTGATGGTAACATGGGAATTTGCGGGCGTGTATTTAACCCTTTGAATGTCCCTTGCCGTTTCGTTCCATCAATGGCCGCGCGAAGATACATGGAGATTCCCCTCTCTTTTATTTCTAATATTTCTAAGAATTATTGTCGAAATGTTTTTTATTCGTCGTAATATTCAATTTTCATGAATAATGTTAATCTAGAATAACTAAAATTTAGAAATTAATTTTGATTGTTTGAAATGCAATACAAGTTGCGATCATATATTATCTCGCTTACGGTAACTTTTACAAAATAAGTTAGTTTTTTATCTATGAGAGACATAAACAGTTATACTTCGTACTCATTTTTGTGAAGTATTGTTCACACTAACCTCTTGTTGCTCACAAGCGTCCCAAATAACTCGATTTTATTAAACATCATTGACGAATCTGAATGCGCGTAAGGATTGCAGGCGTTCCCCCGTCACAAAGAATGCCTTCTATTTTAAGCACATGAACAGATTTTCTTTTCTTGGAGGGAAGGTAAACAAGCCGTTGAAAAGTACTGCAAATTCCAGAAGAGTAGGGTAGTGCCATTTAGACCACCATTGTTTAAGATTAGAAGTGCCTGGTTTTATATTATATCTCGATATTATGGTGTAACATAACCTAGGAAATTTACAGGTACCATGTCCTTATCTCATTTTTTGTTTTATATTTGTTTTATACTAATAATATTAATGCAATATGAAAGATTGTAACTGACTGGTTGTGTTGGCCTTTCAGACACTGAAGAGGGCCTTACAATTGAGGCTGAAACGTCTGCTTTTAATATATTTAAACTGACTGGAATCATCGTTTTTTCTTGTAGTGCCATTTTGTTTGGCAGTCATCACAAATGGTCCGGGGAAGCTTGTAGTGCCCATGCGACTACTCAAGGGAGTAGCGTGGCTTCGCGCGGCGGAGGCGAGCAGAGCAACCGCAACTGCGTTGGCGAAAGGGGAGCAGAGGGAGGATCTAGAGGGGCCGCGAGGCGAAGGAGGCGGAGGGGGCTATCCCGATTGCATTCCGCGTCGAACTTTTTAAAGCCTTTTCCCTCGCCCCTCCCCTTGAAATGGCACCGTTTGCATCCCGTTCGCTTTCCTCGTGAGTACAAGGAGTCGAGATAGCATTGCTTCAACGATAGTCCTTTGGCTTTCATATTTGAAGAACGTAAAAGAGAATACGAGAATATGCTCTTTTTAACGTTGTTCGTTTCGTATAGCTCTAGTATTGTGATCGGCAGAAAGAGTAAGGAAAGCTTGTTATTTTGTAATTAAATTGTATTTAATTACATTTTATATATTAATAATTATAATAAAAATAACATTCTATAATATAATTAAAATAGAATGTTCTTAATTTATTGAAACTGATTACCACGTATAGCATGGGTTGCTCCAAGAAGGAAGGGAAACAGAAACGTGGTTCTCCCTTCAAATATGCAGAATTATTTTGAATATATTTTAGTTAGATTGCACACTCAGTTCCGTTGATCCTATCTCATTCATCTGTCGTGAAAGATTCCTCTCAACCTGTGCGATAACGTCTATTTACATTACTCATTGAATGGACACGTAACTAAATCATTTCATCCTTCCCCGTCCCAACCATCGTGCGGGGTGCAATCGAGCTATGACTTCTCGGGTAGTCAAAAGTGAAAGTGGATTATCTGGGAAGCAGGAGTAAGGGAAACCTGACCGCGGGATGCAATCGAGCGTTTCCGGGCGGAGAGGCTGCGATGTCTTCAGCGGCACCGAGTAAGTGCAACGGAAAATGCTGCGAGTGATAGGTGGCGGTGGAGGGGGGAGGAGGAGGAATCATTGGAAGGGGCAGAGCAGCGGAGATGACTGAGGCGGCTGCAGCGATGGAGGCAGAAGCTTCGTCGGGTCGCATGAAAGAGCACGAGCGAGGCGAGGCAAGGGCGACGACTACCGTTGGACTTGGATGGGGCGACGGGGAGAGGAGAGGCCGATCGGCCGAGAGGCAGGGCATGGCGGAGCGGGAAGGGACAGGACGGATCGGTGTGGGTTGGAGCGGACCGGGTGGCGGGGGAGCAGGATAGAGCGGAATGAGGCGGAGCGGGCCGGGGCGGGGCGGGTTGATTCATTGATTGATTTTTTCGTGTTTCTGGGCGCGTCAACTGCTTTGGTCATTAGTCCCATTTGTGTAGTGCATGTTTTTTTCTCGGTAGATGGCTGTGATCTTCCCCCGCTGGATGGCGAGATCCGGCGCCGACCTACCGTTGGCTAGTGGGGTTTCCCCCTAACCAGGATTCTCGGGGCACGGGGCACGGCCCAACCGGGACAAGCTCTAAGCTCTCGACCGGTCTCTCGGAATATGTGATAGTGTAGTGCATGTTAGTGTCAGTGTGTGTGTGTGTGTGTGTGTGTGTGTGTGTGTGTGTGTGTGTGTGTGTAAGGGGAGAGGATAGGATAAGGAAAAGGAAGGACAGATCGCGCGCGGCCCGTTTGTTAGGGTACTGCTCCGGCATTCGCCTGGTGTTGATCGGAGAAACCACGGAAAACTACCGATCAGAGCAGCCGGCCGCTAGAATTCTCCTCCAGGCAGCGACTGAATTCGACCTAGCTGATAAGCTAGTGACGAAAATCCTGCCACCGTCAGGATTCGAACCCAGGACCTCCCGGACAGAGGCGCTGCAGTGACATCAGATGATGCACTGCGCTACCGCTCCCGGTGGGGCGGGCCGGCGTGGGGCGAAGCGGGCCGAGGAAGCGGGATAGAGCGGGGTGAGTCGGAGCGCTGCGGGTGGGGTAGGCGGGCAAGGGGCGAAACGAGGTGGAGTGGAGCGGGCCGTGGGGGGGGGGAGCAGCGCCGCGGGGGCCGTCAGCTGGCGAGCGTCTGGCTGGGCGTGCGGTCACGCCGAGCGACGGCGCGACTCTTCCGCTGACGTCGAGAGGCGGCGCGCGCCTCGGAACGAACGTGCCGTTGTACCCTCAAGAAACCACGCATCTGGAAGTGCGGGCTGCTGGCTCTACGCGGAGGTTCTGTTACACGGCTTTGCCAAAAAACGGACGCTCACAAAAGCGACAGCCAGCTGGTGTTAAAGCCCGGATACTGGAAGATGAGAAGGGACGAATCGTAGAGGCAGAAAGAGAAAGGAAATCATGACATGTGTCAACTGAGGGAGTGCGGAAAATACTGTGAGAATCATATCTACACAAGTTAATTAACAACTCTCAGAGAGCACTAGGGGGGAACATGATTCATTTTAAGCAACGATGAAAAAAAAAACAAGTAGTACGTCAATCTATAATGTTGAGAAACTGAGTAGGAAATCGGTTTACACTAACATAAGCAATTAAACCTCTAAACTATATACCACTGCGCTTCGTAAACAATCTTTGAACAGAATGCTTTACAAACTTTAAATGTAATGTCAGTGAAATTATATCCCTAGAGCCAAAAAGAACATCAGTGTGGACTTGACCTCAACATGTAATCCGAAGGGCTAATCTCTTCATATCGAAAATTCTCCAAGAAAAAAATTCCACACCTAACAAAGCTACAAAACGTTGAAACTCCTATCGAGAGATCGGTCGTAAATACATTCGACTCGCATTAACATGACATGCTCCTGCAAGTGCACACCGCTCGGCAACCCGCGAGAGGGTATTTAAACACACGCATTACTCGTGGGGGCCGAGCGATATAATTCACATGCGGCGTTTAAATGCGCACGCGATGGGCGGGAGTGAGGCAGGGTTCTCTGCGTTCCCATCTTCCGGAGTTATCGTTCTGCAATCCGAGTGCAGCAATGCATGGTGATGGGGTGGTAGGCACGTATCATCTCCATTCTTCGAGAGAAACGTGAGTTAAGTTGCAAAGCCACAAAGCCTCTTTTGCCTAGATGCATATAAGGGCATGTTTTAATAATTTTGTTTGGGTACATCCTTGAGACAAAACAATGTGAATAGAAATTATGTACTTTTAAAATTTTTATATTTTCATTAGAAAAACTAAATATTTATTTG
Source organism: Teleogryllus occipitalis (assembly GCA_011170035.1). Lineage (NCBI taxonomy): Eukaryota > Metazoa > Arthropoda > Insecta > Orthoptera > Gryllidae > Teleogryllus > Teleogryllus occipitalis. The sequence goes on from BLKR01003358.1 coordinate 108,859, forward strand.
TGTTTCTTAAATTTCATTAACTTGAAATACTTAACAATTGATTGATAATAAAATATTGAGTATATATCCTAAAAATGTCTAATACAAATAATGTTACAAAGACATGTTAGTGTTCTGAAACAGTTTTTACTCTATTTTAATACCAAATTTAATTTTATTCGAAAATATGACTATATATTATAAAAAAATGATATTAAAATTCAAGCAAAAAGTGATCAATACACCTTGTCAGTGTATGAAATGAACGAATTTCAAGAACTCGCAAGATATACTCCAGTTAAAATCCCGTTTTCTCTCTTTCACTGACTAAATTCTTTAGTGACATTTATAAAAAAAATGTTTCTAAGAGCTATGACATAACAGTGTAGAGTATAGATAACGCGCTTGTGTAATTTGTAAGAGTAACAACTTCGATGATCATTGCAACAAAATTAAAAACAAGAGATTGAACAAATCTTTTAATTAAGTATCCATTTTGATTCTTTTTAAACTCTGAAATACGGGAACAAATTTCTAATTTCTGCCTACCAAAAATTATCTCAAAAGCATTATTTTCTTCTTGACATTACACATCCTTTCTTTGATGTGGTGTGAGCCTGCATTCGGGAGGGTCCGTATTCCGTAGTTGCTACCTGGAAATCAGAAGGTTGTACCAGCACTCATTACTTAGAACGGCTGGAAAAGGCCCGTAGCCGGTTTTTCAGACAGATCCAATACGACAAAAGGCGAGGGAAATATTTTGTATTACAATAGTATTATGACAATTTTTAAATTTTAATAAACGTCTCTACGACCCTGAAATTTAATAGATGAAATAATACGAAAAATGCAGTGCAATAGCTATTTTTAACCCTTAATAGTGTTTTCAGCCGCGTTATCACTCGTTCGTTAAACTTGATTATAGGCGGGTAAGCTTTTTTCTAGCACTTAGTTGTTAAACTGCTCATATCACATACGTCAGTCAGTCCTACGTTCATTTTTCACCTTGGCATTCAGGTAAAAGAAGTGACTACAATTAATCCCAACTGGGGAAGTTGCTCTTAGATTCTCAATATTAAGTTTTGAAATAATGAAATAATAATATCAGAAGGTGGGCTCGGTGGCCGAGATCGCTAAGCCAGAAGTGTCCTAGTGATCTCGGACCGAAGGGTCGCGGGTTCGAGTCTCGCCTCGGGCATGGTTGTATTTGTGTTCGTCCTTTCATCCCTTATCATCACCATTTCGTTTCATCTTCATAGCTACATAACGTTAACTCCAGTAGTGATCGCTAATGACCTAGATGTTGATGCGACCTAAAAAAACAGGTTTATGGTTTTCCCCTCATAAAATGCCGAATTAGTTATTAAATTTAATTGATACGTTAACATTTATTCGTTACCCCTCCATTAGATTCCTTATATTTTACTCTCCACTGTCTTAGCGAAGTCATTGCTCCTATCCTTTCAGCTTTCCAATATTTTTTCCTTTTCTCTAATTGCTCCGCCAACCATACTTTCGTATTACAAATTTCTGAAGACCTCAGTCGTAGCCCTCTGTCTTCCTCCGCTGCTCATTGTTTTAACCGTTGCAACCATCCCACGATTTTGCCTATTCTATCGGCCCCTGCTGCGCCCACGCTCTCGTCTACATGGGCATCTCAGAGCTCCCCCTGAATTCCCTGCCGCCGCCTTCTCGACACAGGCTCTTCGACACAGGCGCTGTCAAGTGGCGCCCTATAGCAAGAGAGGCTCCTCAAGGACAGCCAAGGGCACAGCGACGAAAAAGACAGCCTCCAACAAGAGGAAACATGCGGGAAACCCTACTGATACGTAGGAGACGAGTGTAACACGAAACGTGACCTGTTTCTTTTTGTCATAGAGATTTGTAAGCTCTGCTCACATATTTCAATTCCAAGAACTGAAGACAATGGTTCCGACGTTATCTGTAATAAGAAGGGTGCAGTTGAAAAGTAAGACACTACAGTGCCCGGAGAGAAACATATAGGCCCTACTAGTTAAAAAACAACCAACATAGAAAACTCGCATTGCAAAAATAAATAAATAAATAAATAAACGACTTGCAAATGTATTTTGGAAGAAAGATAAAAAATCTATTATCCTTATGATGGGTATTTAAGAAAGAATAAGAAGCGTATGTGAATAAGAATAAGAAGCGTATGTGTATGAATCATAAAAAAATATTCAAACACTGCACTCAGGTATTCACAGCATCCCCTGTATGCAGCTACAAGGGAATCAAACATTAAACGTGACAGTAAACAATAAAACAAGATACCTCTGGCATGTCAGGCAAGATAATTCGCCGAACATTCGCGCAGGGCGTCGACAACTCCCCTCCCGCGATCCGGTTCCCGGGCGCTGCAGAACCGGCCTGGCAGCGGGCCGCCGCGGCGGACCAACGGCCGATGGCGGGGGGCGGAGGACGTGGGGCGAAGAATGAGGGGGGGAGGGGGCGCTGCATCTGCGGGGCCGCCTGGCGCGGCGCATCGCCTCTTCGTTGTCCCGTTCGGGGGCATGTTCTCGCGCCCATCGCAGGGCAACCGGGGCTACACAGTCGGCGGCGGCGGCGGCGGCGGCGGCGGCAAGGAGGTGGTAGCAGCTGCGGCCACAGCAGCGCTGGGCGACGCCGGTGATACTGACGGCTGCAGTGGGAACAGGGGTAAAGGGGGAGGAAAACGCGGTATTGATAACTCCGTCGACGATGTGAGAGTGGTGGCGTAGCGGGGCACAGGCAGGAGACAACAGGGTAAAGGGGCGATAAAAGTGTGGTGGTAAAGGCGCTAAGAGCGTTGGCTTCTGCCCAGGAGGGAGAAATGGTGAGAGCTGACGCGCAGCATTGGTAGGAGAGGCAACGTCTAATACCGGCTGTATGTAGATAAATGGCTGAGTACTTGGTGGGGGGGGGACTGGTCATTGTAGTTGGATGGAGGTAGGTTACTTGTGATGACTGTTGAGTTTGTAAGACGTTAATCGGTCATGGAAGTGGTAGTGGTAGAAACCGCAGTGTCGGTAGTGACGTGTGCATTTTGTTTGATTGTGGCGATGGCAATGGTTCGCGATGTCGAGTGCTCTGAGTGCGGCACCAACAGCGCAGACGGAGGCAAGTGGTAGGTGGTACCAGTGGCTGGAAGGCGAGGGGGCCGTGCGGCGCGGGACAGCCACCTGGGCCGGTTTTGTCGGAGGACACTGCTCACCCAGCGAGAACGACCGTGACCGCTTCGCTCGGGTTCGAAGCTCCGGCCTGGCGCGGCGGCGAGGGCCCCCACGGACGTGAGATTCGATAAGTGCCTCCGCTCACACAGACGTCTTTCCGACACGACAATCCGTTGCACTACCGTCAAACAACCGTTGGGCAAAGCTAACACTTGGTTTCACTAAGTGCTGTAACACTAATATTGACATATTCAGTTATACACTTATCGACCGACAAACGAACGTCTCAGCTGTATGCAACGGAATTTAGCACACCAGTTTGTTCGTACATGCACATCAGTTGACTAAAGCTAATACCTGCAAATAAAATTTCTATTTGTAACAAGTCCATCTTAAAAGCAAGCATTATTCTTATTTCGTAAACACCGTTCGTTTTTATTAACGCCTACAACTGTTACTATTTTACCATTAGAATTATAATAGTGAAAACTAATTTTAAACATATCTTATTAATTAGTATTTAACACTAGACAAGTAAATCCGTAACAATATAATTGGTATTGCAGATTTTTTTAAAATGCCTAAACATGCTGTGGCATGGCTCTTTTTTGCTTTTGTTAGGCAGGTCGCCCTAATCACAGGCGAACGTATTGGTGGTGAAATAATAGCAGTTGTCATTTCCAAAGTCCGAGTGAAACAAGTTCGAAAGTGAATGAAAAGTAATTTCATCTGATGATACATAAGACATTCATCTGATCATAAGTAACGCTAATTCTTAGTGAGTGACGAAGTATTCTCACACACATGACCACAAAATACGATATTGTTAATTTAGTTTTCGTTAATTGCATTGTTAATTTCTTGTACGGGGTGAGTGAAAAATGTTCCGGGGTAGACGACATTCCTATTAGTCATTCGATTACAGTTCAGTTTATGTCACTGACAAATTATTCTCTATTACGAATTATTTACTTGAATCTTACTCTCCAGTAACTATTACCATGCTTCCATACATTACCTCGCTTCGAACTTTCTAGTTTTGATTCCAGTCTCAAATTCGGTAAATCGGCTGTCGGTAATTCCCGATTATTACCTATGAAAGGACGTCTGAGATGCATTGCAGATATTGTTCACAAGATACGAAAAACTTAAGAAGAAGAAACTGAAGAAACTTTATTTATTCATATGCGTGTTTTTTCACATAAAGGATGCAGCGCGTTGAAAGGTCTTCTCTGCAGGATGTGTCGGAGATCGACGGGAGATCGAGAGTGCATGCAACAGCAGGAGCGACCGGGATCCGTAAGCACCATTGTCTTGGCTTCCCGGGGCTAAGTTTGGTCACTGTGTTACAATGCCTTATTCTCGTGGTGATATATAAACAAGCGAACATCTTTACATACTTTCAGACTAGTTCGCAAGCGGAACACAGAAAAGTTTACTTCCTATGCGATCAAAGATTGCATTTCTTTATAAAGTGATCTTGTTATTAAGATTAAACATGCTTAATTTGGCATTCAGCACAGACTGTTGCAGTCGATTTATGTATTACGCCAAGTGGCACCACGGCATTCAAGCTCAAAGTGTTAGTCTGACATTCACACATCATTCAATATATTAACTACGAAATTTGAACATGTTTCTACTAAAATTAATCTATGAATGTTGGTTGAATGAATTTCAATGATATTGTTTTTAAAACATCCCTTGATATTGGCCATTTTATATCTTATATTTATGTTTGTAATACGTAAATAAGTTCTGTCAGATTTTATTGCCTATCCATGACCTTTTTTAAATTCTTCGATATTGAAAATCTTGGCATTCGAAAATCTTGCCATTGGATTTGCTTTGTAAATGAATATAAACCTAAATTGATGTTTAAAAATACCTAAAAATGGAGTATTATCGCAGGTTGTCAAACAGGTCCCGCCAAATTGAGGGTAATGTTACAACCATTGTCAAATGTAGAACTAACTACTGGCATCAGGACAGCGCGTCCCACGCCTCTTCATAAATATTCATGCAGAAGCGCGATTGCCGCCCGCCGGGGTGTCAGCGTAATTTCCTGCGCAGCGCTAATGCAGGACGAGCGCTGCGAGCGGCTGAGGACGTCGTGCAGGCGAGGGCCTTGCGAACGCCCAGCAGGGGGCCCACGCGCCGCCCGCCTCCGACCTCTCCTCTGACCGAGGGCGTCACGCGGCGCTCGCACGTCAGAAGGGCCAGAACAGAGCGTAGCCCCCCGACGTCCGTCTCCAACGCTCCAGACTAGTAAAATTACGCGACCTGGGGAGTCAGTGGGACAAGGAACGAGGATGACCTTTGGGCTTCTGGAACGGGGCGGGTGTGATTTATCTAATGCCGGCAACGTGTCAGAAACTGTTAAGCAGTCCTATATGAGAAGGTGAGTTTTTCTTCATTTGTCTGGAAAAGCATTTAAAAAAATCATTATTGAGGATTATTTGCAACTATCTTAAAAATGCCATTAGCCGCTTGAAAACCACAAATATAAGAGATTTCGCTTTATCGGAGAGCCCGCAATGACCTGATGACGCAACATCTGTTCCATCGGATACCGCCAAGTACCCTTTGCAGAGCAGAGCCAAGTATATGTGACTACTGAAGAATGAATTTCTACAAACCAAACATTAGCTGGTTTTGATAAGTCTTCATTCTACACTACATCACTATAGAGAACGTCGTGACATTGTCGAGCTCCAGATAACTTACGACGTTACGCAACACACCGGCGCTGTGGAACATCGCATGACCCAACCCACTCCGAAACACTTCTCCCTACACTCGAAACGTGTCAGATCCTGCATGCTAGATTAAGACATTTCAGCTTTGTGAAGTCTAAAACTATTCGCACACGAAACAGGGTAAATACCCTACGTCAAAATAATGGCTAATCCGTCCGAGGAACATTCAGGACCGTTGCTTTAAACCAGTCAGCAACCAGACTTTTGCTTCGGAGGGAGCTCGACAAATGAACATTTGACAGAAAAACATTTAATGCTTAACTCACGTAACAAAGTTTTACGTTGCACTTCAGGTAATCCGGTTACACAATTTTGACACATGGTGATCTTGACAAGATCTGATAGACCTTGATGTTCTTAATCACAGTACCTCTAAGCTATGAATTGTTCCAGAATGCACAATCACGAAGTGGTCGTCCAAACGAGATCATTTTTTGATTCGGCGAATAGCTTTAACACACACACCCCCTACCCACCCCGGGCGACGATTCAGTTCTAAGTGATCACGTTATAGAAACCCAATCGGCGAGCGAAGGGGTCCGTTCCGGCAGGGGAACGGCTCCGCGGTCTCTCACAGGCGTTGCCAATACAAGGCGTTAGGAAACCCGCCCCGCTCGGCGGCGCCCGGGCCGGCGGCGTCCGCGCCGCGCCGCGCCGCGCCGCGCCGCGCCGCGCCGCGCCGCGCCGCGCCGCACCAGCCACACCGGCATGCAATCCCATTTTCGCTCGGAAAGCAGGTCGCCGCGCCGCTGGGTTTTCTTCGGGGGCGTTCCGCGCGCTGCCCCGGGACAACATGCCGGCCGCGACGACGCCGGGGGTCTCGCGGCCCCGCGGAACAAAGGGGCTTTTTCTCACGCGGGAGGACTTCACCAACGAGTTCTTCATAAAAAATAAAGCTGTGAACTCTTTCAGTTCGAGCGGACTCTCGACAAAAAATGGGACTACATGCCGTGCTTTTACGAATGCTCGGAGGTCGCGTCATAAACGCAGCAAACGGAAGAGGGCACCTTGGTCTGCGAACTGTAAAATTTGCACTCGTAAACATGTTGATTTAATGTTACGTAAGTCAAAATCAGACATCAGAATCCATTCCCATGGTCGCGGTTAAGTAACGAGCGAAGAGAACTAGTTACCGGTCATATCTGTTGTGTTGATGCCATGAATGATTTATCTTATAAAAGAGGAAAAATTTAAGAGAGTCCAATTCCAACAGTCATTCCTGGAGGAAACAAATCACGTGTGGACTTACCAGCACTTGGTGTGCTTGGGCCCGAAGATGGTGCTAGGCTTATCCTTGGGGTACACCGAATCGAACTTCATGATCATCCTCTTGCAGGCTCGCGTCACTCGCGCGACGAGCGATGCCGCGCCGCCGGGGCCGCCTCCGCCGCCGCGTCCGGCGCCGCCGCTGTCACTTTCGCACGCGGGGGCGTGCGCGAGGGCGAGGGCGGGCGCGGGGGCGGGGGCTGGGGCGGGCGCGCCGGGCGCCGCTGGGTCCGCCAGCGCGCGAGTGGGCGCCCGCGGAAGCGCCCGGCGGATGCGGCCTGGATGCGCAGCGAGGTGCCGCCGCGCGGTTTCACTCTCCGCCCGCGCCGCCCGCTCCGCCCGCGCCGCCGACGCCCGCGCCGCGGAACTCCCGCACTGTTTGCAGCTCGACGCTCGACGCCGCGAACACGCCGACGCGGGGAAGACGCTGTGTCGCAATGTTTGCCTCTCCGAAAGGCGTTCCACGCCTCCTCCCACACGCCCGAGATACGATTATGGTCTATTTATAAAGTCAGTGTGTACTAAATTGACTCAACACGGTCCGCGCCTCTTGAAATAAATCACTGACGTCGCGAAGAAGACGACCGCGGGAGGCCGCTGGGGCCGGCGAGACGCGCACGGTGGAGCAGCAGCAGCAGGCACTTAAGCGGCGCGCAGAACGCTGACTTCCGGAGGCGACGCGCCGAGGCCGCGGAGCGTGCGTGGGCCTGCCCCGCGCCTGCACGGGCCAGCGCCCCCAGCGGGGGCTGCCCGGGAGAGTGGCGGTCCCCGGCGAGGGCTCCGCGGACGGGAGCAGCCGGAGCCGGGCGCTGCGGAGACTGCGACTGCAGGCGCACGTGGCGGTGGCGGGGCGGCGGCGGCGGCGGAGGGCGCCGATCGACCCGGGCCGGGCGCAGGCCGCTGCCTTCCTCTCGGCTGGCGCCGGCGCCGCTGCGTCCGCCACGCACCACTCCACGCTCCCGACTCCCTCAGACGCCGGCGCGCGGGCTGCGAGCTGGCAGGCTGGCCGGGTCGGCGCGCGCGCAGACACTGGAGGCGAGCGGCCGCCCGCGCCGCCGCCGCCCCCGCCGCCCCTCGCCGCCGCACGACCGCAGCGCCTCCCGCGGCCGCTCGCCGCGCCGCCGCCAGCCGCGGCGCCCGGGCCCCGGACACACGCATTCGCCCCGGCGCGCCGGGCGGCTGGGCGCGGCTGGAGCTCCGCCCGGCTCTCCGTCCAATTGCCCCCGTCGCCACCCTCCGAAAGACCGGTTTCCTCCAGTCAGGGGCTTTTACGATGCCGCTTTTACCCGGTGGAGCTCTCCCAGAGAGAACTGAGAAGACTGCATGCTCTTGATTTCGTTTCAGAACCCTTTATTACCCCGCTCACGAATTCCGGTCGGTTTGTGTCCCATCACCCTCGTCAGCTGAAATGTATTTCCTCTTCATAAATGAGTTCGTATCGTTTTTCGTTGCGAACTCGTAAACTCTCCACAGTATGGGAAGGAAACGCATACTCGTCTGACTCTAAGATTACTACTTCCTTCTTAGCCATCCTAGACACATTCTACATTTGTATAGGAGATTTTTTCTTGTAAATCAAATTTCGTTTTTGATTTCTCCACGAATCTCTGATCAAAGAGGTAGAATATCCCTGTCTGACAACGCAACCAAGAACTCTCTGTTCCTGCGGCGACAGTTTACTAAATACGAACTCTTGAAAACGTTATTCATTTGAGGTCTCAGAAAGCACATATTCATACTGCCAAAACTGTATTCCTTCCACGCACTAGCATTCTCTCTCTTACAACGAAAGACATAGAAAACCACTACAGCCTTCAGTTGCCTTGTTTTAAAAATCTTGTTTGAAAGTTGCCTCGAATTGTCAAGGTATTATCTATCGAACCCCAACGAGTTTACACAGTATTCAGTGAACCTTGGTAATTATTTCATTTTAATTTATTTATGTTCAGCACCAGCCAGTTTTCCTCTGTAACCCGTCTCTAGAGTTTGTGAAGGATGTGGACACTCCTTCATACTCGCAGAGGTATTGGGTAAAATTACCTCCTTTTTTGTATTTATTTAGGGGATTTCTTCACCCGTTATTATTGAACTCTCTCTTTTAAGGTGAGTCTAAAAGTGTAGAATATGATTGAAAATTTTGTACTGTTTCTAAATCATTTCTTGATCCGGATCGTCATTTCGTGTCCTGAAACGGTTCCGTTCGGCTTACAGTTAGAGAATTCACATTCCACCTGTGCGAGTTGAAACTGGATGGAATCCGTGAATAATTTGTAATGGACTATTTCCCTGCTTCGCCAGAAACTCTCTCGTGTATATAATTTCACTACAATTTCTCCCTTTCAAGTTACCTCAGCTAATCATCGTTAGAAAGCTATTGTAGATTGTCGGGGTAGTAAATAAAGTTTCAAAATAGAGATGCTACAGAATGGCACATACTTTCTCGTAGTACAGTTTTCTAATTTCTTGGTGTGGTCTCGCTATAAGGTCTTGCTTCATTCTCTGGCCAGCTACCATCTACCGTCGCACAAAGAACATTAAAGAAGAATAAAAATTCGTCTTAGAGATTTTCATTGAAAAGTTTTAAGCGGTTTTTAAGAAAATGGCGATTAAGCATTACATGTAAATGCGAAATTTGAAGCTCTTTTTCACAGGAATCTATTGAGTTTTTGAAAAACTTAATTTGAAGTCATTTGAAACACTTCCACTCACAAATGTAATAATGCATACAAATTGATGAAAATGTCCATATTAACGGTGTGACAGGTATTTAAAAAAATACATTTGTGTAAGTTTTGAAAAAAATAATAGAATACACCAAAATAAACATTAATAAACAATATTAAACAGTGAAATTAGCACTATCTAATGGGAAATTTTGAAGGAAACATTTGGAGATAATTTTGAGAAAATGGCGTTTGAGCGTATCTGAAAATGCGGAATTTTGAGTTCATTTTTAAAGAAAACTGTTGATTTTTCGAGAAACGTTATTTGGCATTATTTAAAGCACATGAACTCATAAATATAATACTTTAAAGAAATTGCCTCTAAAGTAAGTATTACCGACGTGAGTGACAAGTCAAAAATATTACCCTTTTTAATTTTTTGTAAAAACAACAACAATGAATAGATCAACATGGCGTGTATATTAGCGTAAAGGGTTCATTTGGAACTAAATCTACCAAAAATTCAAAGAATAAAATTTGGAGCCGTTTTCGAGAAAATCTTGTTTTTGTAATTTTTTAAAATTGCAAATATTGTATGCACTATTGCACGAAAACTACTAAAATTTACAAAAAAATCTACATGACTTTAATGAAAGAGCTATTTATGGAGAACAAATTTCATTTAAAGGAAAAGTCTTTATCTTGAATATTGTAGTTGTAAGAAGTTGCCGCTAAAAATGTATACTTTTACAATTTCCGAAAATTCAGAGTTATTCCTGAAAATCGGACTTATGCCACCTTTATAAGTGTATTGTACTCGATTCTTACAAGAAATTTAAAGGAAAAATTTGGAGCCCCTTTTAAGAAAGTTTTGAAAATGTTCCTGGGGTTTCATATGAAGTCCCCCCAATAATTAATGAATGGTTTTCAAAATTGCAGATCTTTAGCTTACGCAAAAATGACAGGGGTTCAATTTGGAGAAAATTCGACGTACGGTTTAGGCGCTAGATTTGTTCACATATGACAGACGGATGGATGGACGTTTTGCTTTCAATTGTTTTTTCGGCATCAAGGACCCACAAAACAGGGATTCTGGCTACACCACGTATTAGAGGATTTTTTTAAAATTTATCAATTTAGATTGATCTACTTTTTCGTTATCATGGCCCGGCAATGATTTTTTTTGTGCCGAAAATCAGCCGTTTTTTTGTGCAGCGTTACATAACTTTTTCTATACTACATATATTACTCCGTATATACGTACGTATACGAGAAAGTAAAAATGACATATTACATTACAGTCCACGTTAAATCAGAAATATAATGTAGTTTTGCAAAATGTAGAATTTTTACTTTTATTTGCCTAAAAATACATCCCAGTATACATTTTACCTACATATTACTAAACATACTTTGTTTTTATTTTGATTCACGCACTGTTGTGAATCAGTCCTTTCAATAAAATACTCAGCGAACTTTCTAAGGGAACATTTGTTATTTCACATCATTTGTAACTCGTGACTGTATGTGGCTTATTTGACGTGGCGTAGGGGACGTAGCCGACGCTGGGTGCCGCGAGATGGCGATTCTGCTTTGGGGCTCACGTGGATGTTATCACGTTGCAGGGATCGCGAGGTAAATGGAAGATATCGTGAAGCGAATGCCGCATTACGAGTACAGATTTAGTGGTAACACCCTGAAGTACGTACAGTTTAGATGTCTTGTGAAGGTGTGAAGGAAACTGAGCCCTAGATACTACTTGCAGGATAATTTGTATTCTGCAGCTCTATCATTCACCTTTTACTAGGAAGCTTTGAGACCCCGGAGAATCAACAAATCGCCTCGGGTGTATTCTCTTATCTCCTTAGGGGGCAAGGTTCCTCCGAGTGACCTAAGAATTAACGCCTGAGTACGATCTCCAACAGGTCCCCCAGACTCCACGAACTTCGACCTTAAAACCTGGGCAGGAGGTTCACCAGCTAGTACTACCAATTTTGTAGTTGGACCAGTGAAAAGTTTTATTAATCATTCAAGCGTCGGGACAATCTATTCAATTTCCTCTGAATGGGAGTTACATTCGTCGGTACTAACTGGGGATCAACCATACGAATCTGGGTGGCCTAGGGTACCCGCATCTTCTTCCGCACTAACGTGGGTAGGGGTACTGCCGAGAAACTTTGGAAGCCTGGTGGGCGCTACTACTCCTCCACAACAGTTAAGACTCCTCCCCAGTTTCCCATGAAGGAAACGGTATCGCGACGGCTTGAACGCAAACGAGAACGGGAGATGCGTCAGATTCACAATAAACGTCAACGAGAAGGGGAATCGCGAAAGTAATGAAGCAACAAAACAGAGAACTTCAGGAAACTGTTGCTGAAATCAATGCACCCCTAGCTAGCTGTGCTGTTTCGGACATTTGGTTAACCATCCCTTATTATAGAAACGAGTAGGATCATCACGTAGCGTTTTTGGTTTTGTTTATGTGTGTTTTCGTGATGTCCACTTTTATTTAACTTGATTAATTTTTTAAAAGTTCTCTCATATTTCTCATTACACACACATACACACACACACACACACACACACACACACACACACATATATATATATATATATATATATATATATATATATATATATATATATATATATATTGTAACGAATATTGCGTCACCGGCCGGCACCCCCACGAACTACCTGCACGCGCGGATTGCGTCAGCTGCTGGTGCCATCACGAGATGCCTGTGAGCGCGGGTTGCGTCATCTCCCTGCACTAGATTTTTCCAGAACGTCCGGAAGGGTCTCGACGGCACCCGCCGAATATAAATACGCGGCGGCCGGCGACCGCGGGTCAGTCTTAAGTCCGCAGTGGAAGCTGACTGTGAAGTGTGTGAATCGCGGTACAGTGATTGTACTCAGTGGCGTGAACCGTGGTCAGTGCATCGAACTGTGATTAGTGCAGTGGACTGTGACCAGTGCATCGGACGGTGGCCAGTGCATCGAACAGTGATCAGTGCAGTGAACTGTGGCCAGTGCTCGGAACAGTGTAGTGTAAATAAATAATCAAGAGAAGTGTTGTATAAATAAATAATCAAGTGTCTACAGCGGTTGAGTTAAGAAATAAAATAAACGTTTTTTTTTGTTAAAATAATACAAGACTTTTTATTCACCACCTAGAAACGTAACAATATTTATATATTCTTTGCAAATCCTTATTCTAACCTGAGCATCGCACTTTGCTCTCAGCTCAAGTCGAGAGTCGCAACATGAATGTTGATCATCGTGTTCGTGTTCCTGTCTTACTGGGCATTCCCTTACAATTTCGACTGTGTGCGTGGCATGCCGATCTTTCAACATTCTTTACGTACGTTTACAACAGTTCCCCTTTTACTGGAATAATCTGAAGGTACCACAAAGCGGGTTTGCGTGGCAGGCAAAGCGACACTGGTTGGTTGGTTGGTTTTCTCGTGTTTCCGGGCGCGTCAATTGATTTGGTCACTAGTCCCGTAAGTTTAGTACATGTTTGTTTTCGGGAGATGGCGGTGATATTCCTCCGCTGGATGGCGAGATCCGGCGCCGACCTATCGTCGGCTAGTGGGGTTTCCCCCTAACCAGGAATCTCCCACCAGCAGGGCACCCCCCCCCAGCTGGGACAAGCTCTAAGCTCCCGACCGGTCTCCCGGAATATGTGGTAGTGTAGTGCATGTTAGTTGAAGTGTGTGTGTGTAAGGGGAGAGGATAGGACAAGGAATGGGAAGGAAAGATTGCGCGCGGTCCGTGGCCCGTTTGTTAGGGTACTGCTCCGGCATTCGCCTGGCGTTGATCGGAGAAACCACGGAAAACACGACACTGGTATAAGCTATGAGTGACTTACACCAATGTAAGTGTAGTAGCGGGAGCCCTTTTGAAAACCACCTGCTGTGCATAGCGCGTAGCGTCTACCGCATGGAGTACAGTATCGCTGATGAGCAGAACACATATGGTAATGCGCAGCTTCGTACGAGACACGAATATCCACGGTGGCGCCTCCGTTTGAGCTCCTTGGAGCCACGCGAGGCTGCACGCACGCCCATCCATTGACACAGATGCGCGAGTCCTCCGCCGCCTCCTCGCCCAGCAACTGGCCAACGCGTGGCCGAGCAGCGGAGGCGCCTCTGCGGGCACCGCCGCCCAAACGCCCGCGCAGGCCAACAAGAGTTTTTTGACCATCATTTATTAATTAATAATAATATTGCTGGACACGTGCGAAAATTACACTATTTTAAATCAATATATTAAAAGTGCCTAGAATTATAATCGAACTTCCCAAATTTTGTGATGACTCGTTTTGCAGCGTAACGTGTGTTACATTTTGCACAGCATTCTGCTGTCCTCCTTATAAAAAAATTATAAACTGTTAAATAATTAATTAATAAACTGCGAACCTCCAATTGTTTGGACACGCCATTTTTCGCCGATGAAAGTTTGACATTACTGTAAAAAAACGTGTTTAAAACTAAAGGTAAACACGTGACGAATAAATTATTCACACATATATTCACTGGAAGAGTAATGAGAAGAACAGGATATTTCAAGAACAAAAACTTAATGATCCATTGGTCTTGTAATTGATGGCAATTGTTGTTAATGAAATTAATCTCTTACAACAAAAACCTATATAATCATTAGTTCGATCCAAAACATAGTGGTTTTATAAAATTATTTTGTGTCAAATTCGTAAATGTTCCGCAAAGCAGCAATCAGTTTCAAAGTGGACGCGACGCGCGCGCGCGAGCGGTGGGCGCGTCGCCTGGAGAGCGCTGCCGCGCGCGCGTGCTGGGAGCCACGTGTCGTGCGGGCGGCGGATGCCGGCGGGGCGCTGGCAACGAGGGCTTCACACGGGGGCGGGGCGGGGGCGGAGGCGCAGGAAGCGGCGCGGCCTCCGCTGTTGCCGTTGTGGGCGGGGGCGGCACCCGCTCAGGCGCAGGGGGGAGAATGCAGCAGGAACGATTATGCAGACGGTAAGTAGAAGATACGGCAGCGGATGGGAATGTGGAGATGGGTGTGATGAATGGAACAAAGCAGGCGGAGGAGACATTCGTTATTGTAGGAAAGAGGCAACTTCTCAGTTGGTTGTCTCGTCAGAGTTGATAACAATGAGATAAGTTTGATAGTGCCGGGTAAACGTCGTATTCATTCACCAAAGGACTTATTTCATCAATTCATTCATCCGCGAGAGGATGTTCAGGGGGTGGACGGAGACAGAATGAGAGGCGACGCAAGGTCGCGGGGCAATATCGGAAAATGTGAGTTTGTGATGAGAAGGTGGCCGTGAAATTGAATCGGACAAATCCAGGGAAGTGATACAAATGGCCGAGGTAAAGAAATTGGATTAGTTGACATAGGCAGCTCTTGTATCGTTATTGGCAAAAAGTATATCACATGGTTTTAATTTGGAAAGGCAGAAGCAAAACAGATTTACTAGAAACTGTTGCAGAACCGATGTGAACGATTAAAAAAGGAAATAACTGTGACGACCAAGACGAGCAAGACAGGAAAAATAAAAATAGTTTCTATGAAAAAGGATCTGGAGGTGACACGTTTTCTGTTAGAAGAACATCGATAAAGACACCATACCACCGTGTTATTGGATAGGTAATAGTAGGCAACTAACAACAAAATCGACAACGGAAATATAACCAGAAAAATCTTGTGAAGATACCTTTCATGTATTTCACTAAATTGTTTCTTTTTTCTGAACAAATTACTTCTGTGACCAACATCAAATATGTCTAGCTTTAATGTGTGTCAAAATTTCTCATATACATGTAGTACATGTATATATGTATACAAGTGTACATATATATGTATACACGACATTTTTAGTAAAGAATAAAATGGATACGGGAGTAAACTAATATAAAACGTTACAATTTGATTTCATGCTGCCAATAATGCGAACCAAGTTGAATATGAAAACATTACTTTAGAAAATTTTTGTCATAGTTTGTGACGTACTGTTGCGCTTAATAAACCAATTTTTTTTTTTTTTTTTTTTGTGAATATCTTAGAAGTAGTTGAATGCGCGTCGCCGACGTTGTAGACTGTTTTAAAAGTATTTTCGTGTGTTGAAAATTTCTTTAATAATTTATTTCTTTTATGCCTAGCTTTGTTCAAATATGTTCTGACAGTATCTGGCTAATGACGTACTAATGAATCGTAACACATAGCTGTTAATGTTATACTTCCTTTCAACAATTCCTCACACCCAATGTCCTCCTATAATACCTCCATACGGGATATGAACTGGTAATATTGCAATTCCAAAATTATAATGACCGCAAAATAAATACTTGTAGGACAGCTATATTTTTACGTTTTGTTTTCTAATATGATCATAAAAGGTCACCTGTAACCTGTTCTTCTGCGTTATTCTCTCTCTCTGTATTAGTTCGGAAAATTCTGAAGCAAAAGCTTCTACAACTACATTGGATTCCCCAGAGTTGCTTAACACATCCATAGTTTTTGCAGCGTATTTTTTAAGATTTTGGTAAACTCCACAAACTCAGTTTGATTTGTATTCTGAAGGCGAAAATATATAAGCGCTAGAAGATAACTATTTTATATGTTTATGTGAATAAGGTAAATAAGTTTTAAGTCACATTAAATTGAAAATCGATCATTGCATTCTTAAGAAATGTATTTTCTCTAGTATTGATTTACATTTCTAGTTTTCTTCTTATTTATTTCACATTCTTCAAAAATTAATGTTCCAAGGCAATTTGCAAACTTATTATAAAAATACCCATGAAATACTTCGAATCTTACTAATTCTGCCGTGCGATTTTCATTTCATATGGCCGGTATGTAAACAATCGTGGTGCTAACCGCATGGAAGAAAATTATAGTGCTGTGGACTTAAAATAACCACGGGGGTGTGGTTTAATCAACACTACCTGCATACATCTCTTTAGGTGACGTTGGTTTAATTCTCGGCATACTCACTATGAACGCAGCGCCAAAACACACAACAATCTGTTTTTTGAAATTTCTTTGATTCTTCTAGCCGTATCCGAAAACAAATTATCAGTTCCCCATCAGGAGACGGAGACGCGTCGAATGACATCTCATATGTCTCGATTGGTGCAAAGGAAGTGGTCTAGCCGTGAGTGACAGAACCTCACATCCGCGTATCTGCACATCTACACACTCGGGAGTTACTCAAATACTGTATAGGTATTCAGTGGGCATATTTGATCAGGGAATTAATATACAAATTAAATTTCGAGGTAGGTACATTTAAGTATCCCTTTTAGATTTCTAAACGTTATTCATTAAAAATTAATTGTATAATATGTATTACTATTTTATTTTGTAGCAAATGTATTTGTTTCATAATTACAAAAGCATAATAAATAACATAATTGTAATGAAGATCTTCGAATGAAATAATCAGAGATGAAATAATTAACTGTTTTTGTTTGTTTTAAGGTTTGTATTGCAGTTCTTATCATTAAACCTATAATAATGAACAAAAATAATGGAATATTTCCCACAAACATTTCTTGAATGGAACAAAAACTAGCTTTGTCATGAAGTAGAGATGTTTAATTAATGTTGTTATACACGAGGCTTCATATTTTTTATGTGGATATTAACAACGATCAGATACAATGTATCTACAAATATTATTGAAAATAATTTAATAATTATTGCTACAAATTTACTGGTATCATACTGATTATGTCATTTATTACGAATTTACCATTATCTTAATCTTACAACATGGACCAAGTGTTTTCCTCTAATAGCACAATTTATTTTTCAATACACAAAAAGTGTACTAAATCTAAGGTTTCTTTACAAAATGCATCAACATTGCCACTAACATCATTATCATCATTTTGTTGGTTAATCCCGACATTGAAAATTATATCCCAAATAGATTCTTGAAGATATGTTAAAAAGTGAATAACCAACTTATTTCTTATCCGACAGTCAATGACCATCTTTATGAATGTTGATTTAAATATCTCGGGGTATCTAAATTCATTTTATAATTATTTTTAAATATTATAATTATATTTATATTATATTTATATATTATAATTATAATTATATTTATAATTTAAATATCTCAAAGTAATGAAAAGAGCAAATCTCTTACAAGGGCTGATCTAGCCGTAATTTGTTATGTAGTACTATAAATAATGAGAATCGGGCATGATACAATAGAATTCTGATTGGTGCGTATTACATCGTCTTTGCATATAACGTGAGAACGATAAGAATTCTCTCTGGAAAGGAAAAGAAATGAAAAATTATAAGAAAAGTGTGTAGTTGAAAGCAAATATGGAAACGTGATCGGCAAAATATCTTCCATCAAGAAAGAATATTTTAATCACACTCCACAATTACGAGGATGCTCGTCTGTTGTCCGTTTTATACCAGGCAGCGGTAACTTTGTTTCTTTCCCGAGAAGAGATAATGACGAAGTGGGGCAACTAATTTTCCTCATCACGAGAAAGCAATTTCTCGTTGGGAGGAGAGATCTAGCTATTGGCACGCGACGGCGCGGACAGGAGCGGCGAGGCTGCGTGGCGCGACGCGGGCGGGACGGGGAGGTAGACGGGGTGGGGTGGCAGCGGCGGGGTGGTTCGATGCGCAGAGTAGGGGCTTGAGGCAGGGGGCGGGGCAGGGGGTGCGGAGCGAAGTGACGTCGCCAGCGAAGCCACTGCAGGTGCTCGGCTGCGCCGCTGCGGTCGCCGCGCCGCGCCGCGCGCCTGGCGACGACCTTGGGTTTTACGACCCGTTCTGCATACATTAGGGCGCGCGCGGGCGGGCAGTTCTGGAGGTGGCCGGTGCACGGGGTAGGACGCACCTCACTCAGGAATGCGTTTCGAAGTATGCGACCGATATCACGGCTGGCGTCCACGTGGCCGATAGCTCAACTGTAGCAGGATTTATAGTACTCACAGTAGCATTATTGTGACACTGCATGTTAATTCTGCGCTGAATATTTTACCTATTGTTGAATTGTTTTGTAGTGTAACGTAGATCGTCAAGTGATAAGAAATAAAAGTATAAATAATGGCGTGAGATGTGCTGGTGGTTTCGTTACATGTCCAAGGACGTGGGAAAAATCGATTTTGATTGAAAAAATGCGAAGTTGATAGTGTTATTCCACCTATTCTCTTTCTGCGCATACCGACTGAATTCACATAATCATTTGCGTACGACACAGCTGACATCATGCATCATCAATGCTTCAAGAAAAAAGCTGCCTGCCTTGCTTAATTTTCTTTTGACGTGTTGTGTTATACCAACGCGGTGTGTGATTTTGTTCAGCAGCATTTTGCTGCTGCAGACCAGTGGTCATATATAAACATATATTGTTCCGTCTCTCGAAACATATTTCAAGCCCACACGGTCCATCACGTTCCAGAAAATAAAGTTCATAAATGAAAAGTTAATTATTCATATGGCGAACCTCATCCAAAATGCAGCGTGAATATCTTTTTTCAATAAATTGTATTGCATTTTTTTCCCTCGGGAGATGGCGATGATCTTCCCCCGTTCGATGGCGAGATCCGGCGCCGACCTACCGTCGGCTAGCGGAGTTTCCCCCTAACCAGGACTCTCCCACCAGCGGGGCACCGCTCCAGCCGGAACAAGCTCGAAGCTCCCGACCGGTCTTCCGGAATATGTGGTAGTGTAGTGCATGTTAGCGTAAGTGCGTGTCTGTGTGTAAGGGGAGAGGATAGGACAAGGAAAAGGAAGGAAGGATCACGCGCGCGAACCGCGCCCGTGACCCGTTTGTTAGTGTACAGCGCCAGCATTCGCCTGGTGTTAATCGGAGAAACCACGGAAAACTACCGATCAGAGCAGCCGGCCGTTAGAATTCTCCTCCAGACAGCGATTGAATTCGACCTAGCTGAAAAGCTAGTGTCGAAAATGTTGCCGCCGTCAGGATTCGAACGTAGAACTTCCCGGTCAGATTCGTAACGGTGACATTAATTGATGCAGGTATTGGTCCCGATCCCAGCTGATTGAAATTAAGAGAAATTCAACACCAAACTTCAATATTTTTATTCACTTCTATAGTAACCACGGAACTTTTGTGAACCCATCAGAACTCTTTCAACTATTTAATAAGTACCAAATAAATATATAATTGTCACCTTGCTCGTCACCTTGTTGGATGCACTTACGATCGGAGAATATGTTCCGCAGACGTACAGCTATCCAAATTGTGACCATGTTACTGAGTAACAAATGTATTTAATAATTAAATTAGTTCAAAGAATTGGTCGCCCCGACCGGGCGACCAATTCTTTGAACTAATTTAATTATTAAATACATTTGTTACTCAGTAACATGGTCACAATTTGGATAGCTGTACGTCTGCGGAACATATTCTCCGATCGTAAGTGCATCCAACAAGGTGACGAGCAAGGTGACAATTATATATACATACAAAGAGCGACAATCGCGCTCGTGAAAACTGTTCAAAGGATTGGTTGTCTCGGTAGCTTAGGGGTTAGAGCAGCTGGGCGTAAACCAGAAGGCCCGGGTTCGAATCCCGGTCGGGGCGACCAATTCTTTGAACTAATTTAATTACTAAATAAATAATTTGCTATTAACTATTATAATAATTATTATATTATTATTATTATTATTATTATTATTATTATTATTATTATTATTATTATATTTCTGCAACGCTGTCAACGTAAAATGAAAAGGAAGATATTAAATGTTGAAATGCTGAAAGGACTCATTCTGAGAAAGAGGGATGGATAGGGCTGCGCTTCGATATATGGGGTATGATATGCAGAGCTCTGCTAGATGGATATCGCCCGACTGCATCCCGCGGTCAATTTTCTCTCTCTCTCTCTCCATCTTCCCAGTTTATCCCTTTGCACTTTTCGCTATCTGAAAAAGCGAAGCCCGATTGCATCCCTTTTCATTAACAGGCGTTTCAGAAAGAGAAAAGTTTTTTATTAAGTTTCTCATAAATAGAAGCAAATAAATCTCTCACGAATCTACAGGAAACCTCAAACACACATGAAAATTACAGAATTTCGGAATTGTGTATGTTAAGTCAGCGAGGTAAAAATATGCTCGTGGCTGGAAGTATAAAGTTTTGTTTCCACGAACTTTTAAGCGGTGGTTTTCAACGTTGTCAGTGCTATAAAAGGACATGCAAATGCTTCTTGAAAACAGACAAAAGTGGATCATTTATAATCGATGAATATACTCGTAAGCAGACCACGGTGAACTTAAAAAACAGTCCTTAATTGAGGAAAACGAAACGGGATGCAATCGGGCTTTACCTTTTTGAGGGCGTTGGTAAACAGCGTAGAAAAAGGTGACCGCAGGATGCACTTGGTACACGTCCCAACCACAGGATAAAAGAGAGGATGCAAGCCTCGCTTCATGAGCCTGCATCGTGCTGATTGCCGCCACTTCTACCTGCATCATTGGTCGCACAATCAGAAAGAATGCAACGGTGCTGGATTTGCAATCGACCCAAGCGAGGTTGGCGAGTGTAGTTCTTTGATTTAGTAAAACATCGATAATCCGCATTAATTGATACCGGACCACTTCCGGAATATCAAGTTGTCTGTATTTCCAAAACGAACAAATACATGGATCAGAAGTCGTCTTCAACGTAACAAGTTTAATAAAACCGTTTATAATTCACTCTGGTGGTAACAGAAGTGGAGTGGATGAATAAAACAATTCATTCAGTAAATGTTTTTTTGTTTTCAATTACAAGAACACATATAGTACAGTGTTTACAGCATTTCAAGTAAAGACTATTTTCTTTTATGTGCAATAAATCCACGCCTACAACACAATACATTATATTGTGGCGTCGTGGTGGCGAAATGACAACACAAACACGAGCTCTATTTACAAATCTACTTATTTAGAAGATTTACACTATTTACAGCTTTGGGGTTACGTTCGCAATCTACTTCCGTGACTCCCAAGCACACTGCTCCCCGTCTCCAGGCTAGTGCATCCTCCATCCAGACGCTTTACCGCACCGGTGCCCAGACACCCAGTGCTCCGCACTCGCAGTATCACGAGTACATTTCCTCCTCCCGGGGTTAGCAGTTGCGTCCGGCCCGGCAATCTGGAAACGAACTCCTCTTCTCCTCATCTCCGCTTACCTCATGGAGGTCACGGGATTTCCCACCGCGTGGCATCTCTGAGAAATGCGGGTAGCTACTGGGACAACATGGCCTCTCACGGAGGGATCAGTCTCCACCGCCCTGCCGCCTCGCGTCTTAAGGTGCCACAGCACCCCAAAGGCTTTGTAATTCGCCGATCTTTGTTCGTTCCCATGTGACCATCAGCCCTCCGGCTCCCTCTAAGGAAGTTCGGAGCTCTGGCCGCCATGTGGTGGCGTTACAATATCCGTAAAGTAGAGTAATACAGTAAGTAGAGAAAATCGTATTGTGTTTGAGTGATTTTTTCCGCCGGGATCGAATCGTCCGAAAAATCCGGACCGTCGGATTATCGACGGTCCGGATTTTCGACATCGGAATTATTGACCTTCTCTGCAATAAGGCTTTTAAGGCGGTAGTGGACGGCGCTGGAGGCAAGGCCCTGGGTCGGGCTGTCATCCCGCTGCCGCGCGTGCCCACCCCCGCGTGCTTGGCATGACACCGGTCGCACGCGAGCGTTCACAGCTGCCACGACTGCGCCGCGCTCCCGCCGTCGGTGTCAAGGTCCCCAAGTGGAGCGGTACCTCGCACGCTACCTGCTCCACGTGTGACGCTCCTTCTCGTCCTTTGCTTCCTCTGCATTTTTCTTCCTTCCTTTCTTTTTATTTAAGGTGGGACTTATCGAAGAATGTCAGAATCAAGTTTGTTAGGTTTCATTTATAATGAAACCTCTAATGCGAGTGCTTTCAGTGACACGTATTTCAAATATCAAGACCACGAATTGAATTGAAATGGTCGGCGTTTGAATTTGATATCGATGGTAGCATGCTGTTCAAACAAATCACAGTTGGATAATCGTGATGGTCGAAAATGAGACTCAGAAATCGTTTTGGGAAACAAAATTTCATGACATATAATTTTCTATTTCATTTCAGCTTTTATTAATCTTCCTAACTCTTGGTGATTTATACTTAAATTGATTGATTGATTTTTTCGTGTTTCCGGGCGCGTCAACTACTGTGGTCATTAGTCCCGTTAGTGTAGTGCATGTTTTTTTCGGGCGATGGCGGTGATCTTCCCCCGCTGGATGGCGAGATCCGGCGCCGACCTACCGTTGGCTAGTGGGGTTTCCCCCTAACCAAGACTCTCCCACTAGCGGGGCACCGCCCCAGCCGGGACAAGCTCTAAGCTCCCGACCGGTCTCCCTGAATATGTGGTAGTGTAGTGCATGTTAGTGTAAGTGTGTGGGTAAGGGGAGAGGATAGGACAAGGAATGGGAAGGACAGATCGCGCGTGGTCCGTGGCCCGTTTGTAGGGTACTGCTCCGGCATTCGCCTGGTGTTGATCGAAGAAACCACGGAAAACTACCGATCAGAGCAGCCGGCCGCTAGAATTCTCCTCCAGACAGCGACTGAATTCGACCTAGCTGAAAAGCTAGTATCGAAAATCCTGCCGCCGTCAGGACTCGAACCTAGGACCTCCCGGCCAGAGGCGCTGCAGTGACATCAGTTGATGCACTGAGCTACCGCTCCCGGTATTTATACTTGAACCTATTATAATATTATATTATAATAAAAATGAAATTAAATTTGTCTTCTAGATCCAAGTTTAATCCTCGAATCCAACAACCAGAAGAAGAACGAGGACCGCCCGCTGCGATAGCTAGGAGGAGCGGTGCCAAAGTGGCGCGTCGGCTGACACGCGTGCGGGTGATGTGTGCGGGGCAGTGGGTGGTAAGCAGGGGCGGGGAGGGAAGCGACCTACCCTGGTCATCCCAGCGCAGCATCTTACAGCTCTATGCTCGCCACCCACCCGCCCTGTGGATCCGTGGCCAGCACCTTACCGCTCTGCGCCGCTCTATGCCCGCCGCCTCCCTGGGGATCTCCCTGGGGATCTGTGCGCAGTGCTTTACCGCTCTACGCCCGCCGCCCACCTGCCCTGCGGATCCATGGGCAGCATCTTACCGCTCTGCGACCGCCGCGCATATGCCCTGCGGATCCGTGCGCAGTGCCTTACCGGTCTGGCAATACCGATTTGTGGGCGATTTCGACTCACATTTTAATATGGCATATCGGTTTTGCGCAGATTGCAAAAGTCTCTACGAGATCATGACATTGTTCATTTAAAAGCTGTATTGTCAAGCTGTATTGTCCTTATAAGTGTAATGAGGCTTCTGTGTGTCAATGAGGAATGGGTTTGCAATCCCGCTGTAGTACATTTTGTTTTGTGAGTTTAGGAGCGACTCTCTAGAAGAGATGAAATATTCGTGTTACTCATATGATTAACTTGAAAGTGACAATTTTTGTCGTTCCCGTTGACAAAACATTTATGAAATGTGGTAACTTAAGCCGGTATTTCGGCTGACAAACAAATGAAATGTCGTATGGATAACTTTTTTCTAATTAAAATATCATTTCTAAAATCATATTTTCCTACGTTTTTGCTAAAGAATTTCAATGAGTTTCAAAACTTGTTATATTATTAATTGTAATTGTTATCACCAAACTCATAATTTGGATTCCAGTTTTTCGTTATTTTCTTTCCAGTCCACTAAGTTTCACGGCAGATTATGAGAACAAATATAGCGTATAGAAAATATGTATGGGGATACTTTGTTTTAAAAATAACAGTGTACTAACAATATGAAGAGTGAGGGTATATAATGAAACCGCTGAGAACAAGACGACTTCTGCCAGTCGCTCAGAAGGATGCGCGCTACTTGACAACCCCTGCGCCAAAGAATTCTCCACCCGAAGGTTTTCGGGCGAGCGGGAGCAGCGTCGGAAGCAAGAAAATTCCCTTTCGTGCCTCCTAAAGAGGCTTGTATTCCTCCGAGGAAAAAAGCCGGCACTTTGAGGCAGCTGGGAAGGGCACAGTGGCGGCGCGGGGCGGGGCGGCGCTTCGCGTGATGGACTTCGGTCGCCCGGGGCGTCACCCGCCGCCCCAATTTCCGGCGCTGCGCCTGCGCTGTCGCGTCGCCTACCTGCGCTCGCGCCCAGAAGCTCCGAACCGTCGCATACGGAACAATATATATTTTCATAATATATTACAAATTAATTGTATGATAGCTTGTTTGCTGCCATATGTTCATTACGTCATTTTCCAGACCAATTACAATTACAATACAACTCAAAGATATCCTTACATTATGAGGGTACAGTTGGCAATGTTCAGCAATCGTCTGTTACATCTATCTCTTTACAAAAACTTTTCAGTTACTATAATTTCAAGTGATGTGTTATGTATTTAGATTGAGATGGGTAGCAAGATGTCCGATATATAGATGTAATGGTTCATTACAATAACATGTAAAAATCTAAGTAAATGTACATTTCAATTACATTTTCAGAAATCTGTTAAACTCTAGGTTCAAAAGAATGGTGATTGCATTGTTATAGAATTTGTAAATATCTTTCAATACATCAGTTTTGAAGAATAAGTACAACAAAAACATGTTTCTGGATTTTTCTGAAGTTTTTATATGTAGAAATTCATATGTAGGACTTTTCTAGATTTCTTCCTTTTGTGCGATGTCGTCGTAGAGGTTCAGCTAGGTTATTACAAATATTTGTAAAATATTATATTTTTGTTATATATAAAATAAGGAAGTGAAAACCTAAAAATAAAATAAATAATGTGTCTAAATTGATGAGTTATGTTGATTTGTTTATATGAAAGACAATTAAATTCAATACACTGACGTTTACAACCTGAACTGGGTATCTTTTTCAAATAACTGGGTTTAGGAGTGTGCAACTATAAACAGATAAACATTATTTTGTATGCAAATTATCTTTTTAAAATACAATTGAAATTAAACTCGCATATGTGAAACGTCATTTAAAGCTCGTAACATGCATCTAAGCCGGAATGTTAATACATGCTTTCAAATTGATAAATATCAATTTAGAAACGTCGACAAGTAGAAACTTAGCAAATAAAACTGCATACATTTCTACCTTTATAAATGCCTACATTTTAGACGTTTAAATCAAATTAAAAGCTTGTCCACTTGCAGAGAAAATACACGAAACGAGATGAGTTAATATAGTTATCAAGACTTGAAACGTTGGTGTTAATACCAATATTAATTAATAAAATATTGTTGAAATTACGATCTTTTACATTATTGTATTTATTCATTTATTTATTTATTTTCGTTTGTGAAATAATTCGTTTTCTGTAAATTTCAAAGCACTCGCTGTGTGATATTCGCAAAAATGTTGCATGCGCGCGTTTGGCCCCTTCTGCAGCCACTGTGCGCCACCGCGCCGCGCCGCTCGAACAAAGAACTCTGGCGCCCACGGCCTCGAACAACGCCCCCTTCCTCCCCGCGACCTCACGCGCTAATTTATGCATACGTGAGCTGCACGCTATCGTCTTGCTATGGCGCTTACCCCATCAACATATTTTCGAAAATAGCTGTTATATTCTTCCAATAAAGTGGAGCTCCTATAATTACTACACACTGAGGACGTTCCTTATTTTTTTCTTCTCTGCACAATTCACTTTCATATACTGATGGTCTGGGGACTAAGACTATCTAACATTCCTCTGGTATTTGGGTTAGAAAAAGGGAAAGAAACAAAGAATGTCAAGCCCAACAGTCCATTAACTAAACTTTTTTTTTCATGGGATAGTTTGTACGATTCAACAGATCATTTGTTACCAAAGATCCATTGAAATTAAATATAACTCTTCTAAATGGAATGTATTGTAAGCTGATATTGATGTAATTATATATTATTCTAATAATGACATGAGCTGAAGGAGAAATCCCTTTCTTTGTTAGTGTCACATGAAGATGAGATTCAAATGTTTATTTACGTAGGTGAAATGCAAGCTATGACATAAGGCACTAAGACGATTGAGTAAATCAATTAAGCCCATTGAAATTTGAGTTACAATGCCTGTGCAATTTTGAGTTTCAGAGTTACAATAGCTCTTTGTTCTTTTGCCTACTTGAAAACCATTGTATTGTAGAGGATGTACGATAGAAACAATTTTCACAAACGAAAAATTGTTATTGATTGAATGAAATTTCATCCTCAACACCTCTATCCGGAAGGATCGTAAGAAAATAATGAGGAATGAAAAAGGTTGAGTACCGCGCGTGCTCAATACAAAGGAACTTTAACCTCGTGGATTTCCTTGTTGGTCCATGGTGAGCCTGCCGCAGCCTCAAAACCGCTACACTTCGGTGTGGGGAGTGGTTGGGAAAGGTGACACCGCGATGTGCGCGCGCATCCCGCGACGTCCCCGCGCGTCTCGGGTGTCGGCGTCGCGTCGGACGCCCGCTGGGCCCGGGCAAGGCCACCCCGGCGCGACGCGACGCCCTGCCGACGCCCTCGCGCAGTGTAGCCAGCCTCTGCCAAGTGCCAGCCTCTGCCACACGTCGATCAGCGGCCACCCGGCACGCATTCCACCGTTGGGACCGGGATTCAAATGCCGGTCCATCCATATGGAATTAATGTCGGGCAGAGCGAGCTCTCGGCAGCTTTTCTCAGAGCAAACATAGTTTATTTTAAATTTTTATTTTACGACTCTCAGTTTTTATTTTTTTAATAATTTTATTTCCAATATTAGTTTTTGCTACGGATGTCTTTTATCCATTTCTACCCAGTATGTGCCTTGGGAAGTAGAGGACGCACAATGACGCGGTTGGCAGCCCTGGCTTTCTTCGAACGAATGCGTCTGCTGTAGCGAAGCGTCTTTAAAGAGAACCCGAAACCACAGGGGAGCCTTTCTCCCTCGATACACTCATGCGGCGGAAGTGGCAGCTACACGAGGAGCTCTAAGGACACGAAATCTATCTGCCTCAGAAAACGGATGGTGTTTTTGGTCCGTATTTTCAAGAATATCTACACCAAAATCAGCTTCAAATATCACATATGGGTTCCAATGGCGGCCTCAGGAAGTGAGCAGAGGTGCTCTTCAAAATTGTTACAAACACGCGGGGAAAGAGAATTGATACAAATAAAATGGCCTAAATCGATCGACGCTGTACATTGATTTTATTCTAGTATAATGACAAATATGTATTATGAAGAAGGAAAATAATTTTAATATACTATTTTTATTAAAAATTTATAATTTTATTAATAAGGCAAAAAATCGAAAAGAATTCCTGTCGACTTTCAAATTATTTCGCCTCACCTGCATCGATGAATTGCATCCTTTTCTGATTAGTTCCTCATTCTTTAACAAAAGAAAATCATATTTCTCTGTAAATTGAAATTGATTACATTCAAGTACATATCAAAGTAAGTTGACTTGGAACTTTTGGAGAAATACCGGAGTAATTTCGAGTTACTGCTAATGTTGAACTGTCTTATGGGCGAACCTGAGACCCCCACACTTGGGAATGAATGTGCGAGTTACTCAGAGGGAGGAACACAACACAACGTCTTGCACTAGGAAGATAAAGAACAAAGCCCCGATTCCAACCTCTTGACCCTTCGAATAAATGCATTTGCTTGCTGCACAGTTCGATAGTTTCGATCAGATTCGACGATGAAATTAATTGTACATTACTGAGTAATACAATACTTTACTTTTCATATTTATAATGAGTAATTTGTGATCAACTGAAATTTTAAACCAAGTAAAATGACTCATAGGAAAGTGACGCACTCTTGAGGTAAGTTCGAATTGTTTTGAAAACATTATTCCAATTGGATGATAGTTGTAAATGGCTAAACAATTTTCTAATTTTTACTTTCTCGCTTCTGCTTTCGCAGTATGAAGAAAATTCTGTATTACTGCGAGAAAACGGCGAATTTTTGACAGTGTGGTGAACGCTACCGCCTAAACCATAGAGAATTTTCTCCAAAATTGATTTCTCAATCGATTTGGCTGATGTCGCGGACGCTTGAATTTGAAATCGATATTTTAATTTTGGAGGAACGTTACATGAAGTCATTGGGACGTTTTCAATTTTTTTTAAAAGTGGGTCCAATTTTTTTTTATTAGATTGTGTTGTCGAATAGTGGAAAGGCCGCTTAAGATAATGGTGCAGGTCTAATTTTCGTTGAAATTCCTGGTTTTTCAAAAATTGAAAAAGTTCATTATTTTGTTTAGTAATTTTATTTTTTGGGACTCGTGCTTAACGGATATTGTAACGTCCGGAGCGCACGTTAGCAGGGAGGGCGCTACGTGACCATGGGGGGTGGACTGTAACATTCAAAATATCCGTTAAATACAAGTCGCAAAATATCAATATTACTCAAAAAATGTTTAGGTAACATGTGACAATATGTATATAATTGGATTCATTTTTTTACGCGCCTCATGATAGACTACAAAAAATATATAATTCTATTTGAAAAAAAAGTGACCTCAATATCTCGTAAAATCCAAGTGATAAAATGGAAAGAAATACATATATCAATTAGCCCCGTTCCCTCATGTATTTCCGTGAAAACTGCATTACAATAACTTCACTCGTTCAAAAATTACAGAAGGTGCTAAAGTTACGTGAGTCACTCTGTATACAGATATGCATAAGATAATGACTTTGTTGTTTCGAATACGTTCATAATGCAATAAATTGGATGGCCTTTAGTTCAGGATGTTCAATTTATATGTAAAATTATTCTTGCTTGTCTGTATGATTTAGTGCAAATAATGCGAACAGTGACAAACAATGCGAGAAAGTGTGTGATGTTGTAATACCACTAGTTTTATGTAAGTATCAATTATATATCTAATATCCCAGACGGGTTCCTGATTTTTCGAAAATTGCAAAAGTTCATTATTTTCGACTTCTTCGTACAACTACCATAATGAAGATCGAGGTTTTTTTCCTGAATGAAATCTGTTCTTTAAAGACAGATTGCAGCACCACTAGTTTTTTGTAAGTACCAATTGTGTCTCTAATAACACAGAGAGATTGATGCGTTGATACTTTTAAATATTTTTTTAAGATTCATTTTATCATCATTTATTTTTCCATCTTTCTTCTTTGATATTAGTGTATTCTTCAAATATCAAATGTGGTGTGAAAACGACACCAAAACTGTTCAAGAAAAATGTGTGTTCACTGCCTCTTCATGAAAATATATAGGTTGTCGAGTTTCAGTAAAACCTAGGAAATGAAGGTCAATGTGTTGCACTGGAGAACAGCCACTCGCATTCGTGACATAGTTTTTGATATAAAATGCCTGATAATAGGTCTTCATGCCAACAGTTTTTTGCCCATTATTCATGAATGTGCGTGTTTTGAATGTTTGTTATTGTTGCGATATCCAATAATAATGGAATGTTTTGCTTGCCTCATAAATAAAGAAATGTTAAAATTCTTCCTGATGCATTTTCTAGATCAAACATAATTCTTATCGTTGTTGAATTCTTAAAATGGTGTGAAGATCGCAGTAAGTGAGTCGCTACGTTCAATAGTATGGTGGAAAATCCCTGTTGAGTTCTTTTAAGTATCTATCAAGCTTTTTTTTGCAGGAAAGGTAAAGAAGCCGGCCCGGTGGCCGAGATCGCAAAGGCAGTAGTGTCGTAGTGATCTCGGACCGAAGGGTCGCGGGTTCGAGTCCCGCCTCGGGCATAGTTGTATTTGTGTTCGTCCTTTCACCCCTTATCATAATTCACCATATCGTTTCATCCACATAGTTACCATACCGTTGACAGCAATAGTGGTCGCTAATGACCTTAGATGTTGATGCGATCTTAAATAACAAAAAAAAAAAAAATTATTTTTAGGAAAAAGTAAGATTTGTGTTATCAGAGCAATCAGCGATCTCAACAACTACGACTTTTACATGAAAGGGTATAGCCGAATAAGGGGGTGAAAAGCAAACCAAATCGATAATCGCGATGCTCGTACGAAAGAATACAAAATGCCGTAGATTCACAAAAATCAGCCTTCTAGGGCAATCTGTTGCAGAGATACAACGACAAACGTGTTTTGCTGATTTTATTTTTTTCTCAGCTTGTATTGCATGTAACAGAATAAAAAAATTGAAGAGACGGGGGAAAATAGTTGAATTTTAAGGTATTTTCTGGCAACCAATTCTGACACCAAATTCAAATAGAAAAATAAATAAATAAAGTTTTGAAATTAATTTTATGACGTGATAACGTTGAAGTACTGTCTTAGTTTTCCCCCTAGAATGTATCTTATAACATTCTATAACATATATTGTTTTCAGATTTTTAAACAATGTGGACGATAGTGAAAAAAAATAAAACCAATTTTATCACTTCAAAAAATTGAAATACGCGCCAAAATGTGATTGGGAAAACGCTTTTACAAATATTTAAACATAGATTCAATCAGGACAAATGTACTCGAAATCATATGTGTTACATCATTTATGAACCAAACTCAATCGGATTGTCCACGGTGGAAGGAGGTGGGAAGTGGGTTCTCGCGCATCGGACTTTAGCCAATGCTTCAAATAGCTTCAAGCACCAGTTTGCGTCATAATATTATCGTGAATTTTAAATACCAAAATTATCACAGTTGCAAGTCATTGAAACAGAAACAGATAGGCACTTTTTTTTAAATATTGCATCTTTATTTCAATTACACCTTCAACCTGTTCTTTTGGTTGACCACTCTCGAAAATTGTCACTTTATGCCACTTTGAAAATTTATCTCAACCCTTCTTGCTCTCCATGTAACATTGCAGCTAACGTCTGGTCTCGCTTTTCAACCGAAGTGCGTCACGTGCATTACGCCTTTCAACCGTGTTGTGGTCACGTGGTTCGTGACGCAAACTGGCGCTGTTCAGAACGAGCAAAAATCGGTGCATTAGACCGGTAGCGGTAGCTCAGTGCATCAACTGATGTCACTGAAGCGCCTTTAACCGGGAGGTCCTAGGTTCGAGTCCTGACGGCGGCAGGATTTTCGACACTAGCTTTCCAGCTAGGTCGAATTCAGCTGCTGTCTGGATGAGAATTCTAGCGACCGGCTGCTCTGATCGGTAGTTTTCCGTGGTTTCTCCGATCAACACCAGGCGAATGCCGGGGCAGTACCCTACCAAACGGGCCACGGACCGCACGCGATCTGTCCTTCCTCTTCCTTGCCCTATCCTCTTCCCTTACACACACACACTTACACTAACATGCACTACACTACCACATATTCCGGGAGACCGGTCGGGAGCTTAGAGCTTGTCCCGACTGGGGCGGTGGCGCGGTGGTGGGAGAGTCCTGGTTAGGGGGAAACCCCACTAGCCGACGGTAGGTCGGCGCCGGATCTCGCCATCCAGCAGGGGAAAAATCACCGCCATCTCCCGAGAAAAAACATGCACTACACTAACGGGACTAATGACCGTAGCCGTTGACGCGCCCGAAAACACGAAAAAATCAATCAATCAATCGGTGCATTAGAGGAATATCGGTGAAACGATACTATTGTGAACGTGCGAACGGAAGTCGCTGCCTAAAATGCTGCTCCTACATAGTTGCGATCATTTATTATTTGGCACACGCTCGTTACATGGCGCAAATCGTTAAACCGTCAGACATTTTGAGTAGACTGTTTAAACATCGCGTGATCCCAGTTTATTGAAGAAGACAGAGACAATGATTAATTGCCTGTGATTGTCTAATTGTCAATAATTAATAAATCTACAACTAAGTAATTTGATTTATATTATAAACAAATTATTAATATACCTAAAACCGAGTAGAAACAATACATAAATCTAAAAACAAAAGCGGTTTGATAATTTTATTTTGATAATATAAATACTTTCCACATAAAAAGACATTTATCTGCAAAAAGTTGTAAATCATACTTTTGTCAGTGAGACTTTTCAACAATTTAAATATAAATTGTTCAAACATGTGCAAAAAATTTCCTCTCATATTGGCGCGAATTTCAAATTTTTGAACTGATGAAATTGGTTTTAATTGTTTTTTACTATCGTCCACATTGTTTAAAAACCTGAAAAAAATATATGTAATAGAATGTTAGAAGACATTCTAGGGGGGAAACTGAGACAGTACTCTAACGTTATCACATTGAAAATATATTTAAAAACTTTTTCCTATTTTAATTTGGTGTCAGAATTGGTTACCAAAAGTAGTCTCAAAGAATATTGTCATCACAATACGCAGACTCTCCAAGCTCCTGCAAACCTCCAGAACATATCACAACAAAGTAAATGAGATCTTTAAAAGATTTAATTGAAGAAAACAACGACAAATTAATGTAAAAACTGCACTGACACATTTTGGCTGCGGAAGACACTTCGGGAATTATAAAAGAACAATCATGAATAAATATTTTCAAAAATGAATGAATGAGGCACCACAATTCAAATGTTAGGTCAAGGCATTATTTGATTAAATGAACGATGTTTTTGAGATGTGACATTGGGACTGGGACTATCTAAGGGAATGTCAGTGATGAGTAAAGAATATTTGAAAACAAAACAGTTGACAGAGAGCTGAATGATTACCACGGAATGCCCTTTACAACTATCCACATTTCACGTGGAATGACTGGGCCGCGAATCCAACCGCCCGCATGCGTCGTCCGAGCTAGAGTAATGGCATTTTCTTTAGCCGACTCCCTTTCTCTCATTTCTCTCCGGGAGACGCTGGTCATTATTCCGATGGGCGGCAGAGTGACTGTGTGCCCTGGTTCGAGCAGCGCAGAGCCGCGCCCCGCGGGGGAGTGCTCAATCATCCGTCATATCGCGCCTTCGCTTCCCGCCCGCCCGCGCCCGCCCGCGCCCGCCCGCGCCCGATCGCGCCCGCCCGCGCCCGCCCGCGCCCGATCGCGCCCGCCCGCGCCCGCCCGCCAACTCGCCCCGTTATCCACGTTTGCCCTTCGCCCCTCGTGGAGCGGCACGGGGAAGAGGCGGAACACAGAGAGCTGGCCGCCCGGAAGGGAGTGGGAGAGCTCATTGAGGCGATTACGGAGAAAAGAGGAAAGCGCAACTAAGCAAATGAAGCCAATTGGTATCCTTCATCACGGAGTTGGCGACGGCGCGAGGCAGCGCGGCGTCGCGTTTCGAAATGCGGGCACGGGGCTGCGCGAAGGAAGTTTGCGAAGCCTGCCAAGGTCAGGCAAGGACTGGGAAGATCTGCCAAGCAGCGGCGACGACCGGTAGGGTGTTCTTGGGCCCACTGCTGATGGAGCTAAGGCCATTCCAGAATGGTCCATTTTGTATTTAATAAATAGTCAAGCATTCTAGAAGGTTTGTGTTTAGAATAACATTAAATTTTAGTAATAATAATAGTAATTATTATTATTATTATTATTATTATTATTATTTTTTTTTTTTATTTTATTTTATTTTATGTCACATCAACTACAAAAGATTATTACCGACAACTTCAAAATAACATTAATATTTTTGTACATTGAAAGTTATGACATTTATAGGACATAGAACATTATAATATTCACATTACATTATTAAAGTTTATACACATGTCTTATATATCCCCATACAATTTTATGCTTTTCAAAAACTTGAGAAACCGATTACATTGATCTCTGTCCTTTAGTACACTTGACATGTCGTTCTCAACACCATGTCTCGTCCGGTCAGTCTCAAACCTGGGGCACAGAAATAAATGATTAACAAACATAGAAACATTACACATATTACACATAACAGCTGTTTTTCCTGAGATCAGATGGGCATGTGTGAGCTTGGTGTGACCTATTCTGCATCTAGTTAACACAACCTGGTCAGCTCTGCAGAAGAATGTGGCTGGATTGTAGTCATCGTATTCACATATACTTCTTAATTTACATTGGGCGTCGTTATTCCATTCCTGTCTGTCCAATTCTTGTAATTTTCCTTTGATGTTGGCGTGATAGTCCTGTGGTATTATGGGAAGGTTACTTCTTTCATCAAGTTGTGACGCCTCTTTTGCAGATCTGTCTGCCAGCTCATTCTCCGTGATACCCACATGAGCCGGGATCCATCCAAAAACTATATCTTTACCTTTAAAGTTCAAGTTTCTGATCATACTAACAGTGTCTAAAGCTAGCGGGTTTCCTGAATAAAAGACATTTCCAATAGTCGACAGAGCCAATTTGGAGTCTGTTACTATCAAAAATTTACGTTCATTGTCTTCGAGAATGTAGTCTAGTGCTGTGATGATGGCATATAATTCGCTGGACAGGACTGAGTACTTGTCTGGCAGTTTGGTTGATATTACTCTTGTTGACGTTACAGCGGCACATCCCACTAAGTTGCTACTTTTCGAGCCATCTGTGTATATTTTGTTGTAGTTCTCATATTTGGCAATTTCTTCTCCTATTCTGGCTCTTATCTCTTGGTTGTGAGTTTTTGACTTCTTAGGATTGTTTGTCAGCTCCTCAGCTTTAATGTCCTGCATGGTCCATGGTGCATAGTCAGTGATACTGATGGGTTTAAGAGGGGGAATTTTTTCTGATATTGTGCTTAGTATTTGCATAGCCCGTACAGTGATTGGTTTTGGTAGTTTCTTCTTGAAACATAATTTCTTCCTATGTCTGTATGTCAGCTGGTAAATTTGGTTGACAGGGTTGCCACAGTTAGCTGTAACTTTGATTATATATCCTACAATTAGATTTCTTCTTCTTTTATCCAGGGGTGGTAAATTAGCTTCCTGTAACATGCTTATCACCGGACTTGTTCTATATGCTCCGCATATAAGCCTGGCACCAGTGTTATTGATAGGATCGAGTATTCGTTTAATATTCTTATTTGCAGCATCGTAGAATATGCTGCCATAATCCATTTTAACCCTGATCAACGCCTGATATGTTCTTCTAAGCACAGTATAATCGGCCCCCCACGCCGAATGGCTCATGATTTTCATCAAGTTTAGCCTTTTCGTGCATTCCACTTTCAGGCTTTTAATATGAGGTATCCAGGATAATCTTTCGTCAAGTGTCAGGCCTAAGACTTTTAAGGTTTTACATTGTTTTATCTTGTGTTCACCGATATTCAGGGATAGAGTCTTCTCAGTGGATCATTTCCTGGAGAAAATTATGAATGTGGATTTCGTCTTGGAGAATTTTAGACCAACTTCAGTGTAGAACTGCAGGATGGTGTCTAAGATGTTTTGCGCTATAACTGCTATGGAAGATAGATGTTTACCAGTGATGCATATATTACAGTCATACATGCTTACATGCATACATGCTTACTAGCGCGGGAGGTTTGATTTTGGTCTGCAGTTCATTTATTATCAACAAAAACAAGGCCACACTAAGCACAGAGCCCTGCGGTACTCCATTTGTCAGCATATATCTCTCTGATAAGGCTCCTCTTACTCTGACATTAATGTAACGTTCTTTAACGAAGCTATGCACGAACTTAGCTATGTTGCCTTTAATTCCATGTTTCGTTATTATGTCCATAATACGCCGTCGCCAAACCATCTCATATGCCTTTTCGATGTCGAGGCTTAGTACCACTGTGAACATGTTATTGGAGAATCCATTGTAGATGCTGTTCTCAATTATCGCAATGCTGTCTAAGGCAGAATGGTTCTTGCGAAAACCACTTTGATGAGGCGACATTAGCTGATGTTTTTCTAGGTACCATTTAAGTCTGTAGTTCACTACCTTCTCAAGTAATTTACACAGACAACACGTTAGGGCAATAGGCTTGTAGCTGTCTATTAAAAATTGGTCCTTACCAGGTTTGTGAATTGGAACAATAACCGCTTCTGACCATTTTTGTGAGAAGACATTGTTTAAATATAGATAATTGTAAATGTCTAAATGAACACTGATAGCTTCTTCAGGGAGCATCCGGATAAATATGTTAGGTATTCCGTCGGGACCGGCGCTTGTGTCTTTTAGTTGACGTATATTGACCTTAAGTTCTCGGAGCGTAATGGGTACATTCAGTCGTATGGAATCATCTATTTCATCTTCTTCTACTTCCAGATTTAGGGGAGATCTCTCAGTTTCTTCTTTATGTTTCGTGAAGCTATCCGCAAGGTTCGCATCACTAGAATTGGAGGCGAAAAACTTTCCAAAGCTATCTGCAATATCACACGGGTCCTGAATGAATTGTCCGTCTGGCGTATACATAGACTTCGGGTAATTTGTTCTGAATTTTCCATCGATAGCGTTTATTTTCTTCCAAGCCTCCGTGTAGTTCAGTTTACTGTCTAAGGATGAAATGTATTCCTTCCAGCAGCTCCTTTTAGATTGTTTTATGATTCTTCTTGCCCTGGCTCGTGCTGATTTAAACTTGAATTTATTTTCATTTGTGTTATGTTTCTTAAATACATTAAACCAGTGCTTGTAATTCTTAACCGCTTCTTCACATTCCTTTGTCCACCAAGGTAGTTTCTTCTTACTTTTAGTATTTATTGTTTTGGGTATAGTCACATCCGCTGTCGACAGTATAAGTTCTGTAAAGTTGTTCACAATATCGTTTATTTGCACTGAATCGTCGATGTTCAATTTCTTAAGGTTCTGAACTTTGCTCGCAATGATGTCTTGGTACGACTTCCAGTTAGCCTTTTTAAATATCCATATGGGCATATAGATGTCCTCAGGAATAATCGAATTATCATATGACAATACTATAGGATAATGATCACTGTTGTGAAGGTCTTCCATCACGTTCCATTTTAGATATCTGGCCAAAGTTGGAGTGCAGATGCTTAGGTCGATGCGAGATGAGTTGCCGCTACCCGCATTGAAGTATGTAGATTTTCTGCAATCGTTCAAGACTATAAGATCTTCATTGTTCGCAAATTCACCAACAATTTTCCCTCTACGATCAGTTCTGCTTGATCCCCAAATGAAGTTGTGGCTATTAAAATCGCCGACTATCAGTACCGGGCCAGATATTTGTGAATATAAATTGTCTAGGTGGCGAGATTCTAGCTGAAACGCATTAGGAATGTATACGTTACACAGATGAAAACTTCTACCGCCAATATGCAGCCGTATCACACATACTTCTAGGTCACTTGTAATAGCGCATTCACTACACTTGATCGACGTATGAACATAAATCGCAACACCACCACTGGCATTTCCACATATCACTCTGTTTTTATAAAAACATTGATAACCTTTTATATTAAAATGGTACTTATTTTTGAAATTCAAAATTATTGGATTGGTCCATCCAATTATTTGGATGCACAGAATATCATAGTTTTCGTCTTTTAGAATCTTCTGAAGAAATTCATGTCTAGTGAAAAAACCGTTCACATTCCATTGTAAAATTCTTATCTTCATATTTGAAGATCTTCGCTTGTTAATTCGTCGTTGTCAGACGATTCCTTTGAAGAATCTGAGAGGACTGGGTCCTTAAGTTTCTTCATAATTCTCGTAAATCTTGATTTTATTCCTCTGTCAGACAGTAATGGATATATTTCTTTAAGCATTTCAATTAGCCTGTCTGTCTCTTTGGTGTAACTGAGAGATATTTGAAGAGGGTTACTTAAGCCATAAGTATTTTCCAGAAAGTCTTTTAGTTGCTCGTACGTTAGTACATTGTTGGATCCTTCTATTCTTTCTTTCGCTGGGGCTAGTTGCTCCACTATGCTTTTCTTGTTGCAGACGCTACTAACGGTGTTCTCCCTGGATACCTTCCTTTTCTTTTTCTTAGTTTGTTTTGCCGAACCGTTAATTTTTCCTTGGGGACGGTTGAATTGTTCTTCCTGAAGTTCACTTGAATTGTTGCTGGGAATACTTGTGATCTGTGATAAGGTTCTCCTAACAGGCTTGCCTTGGTCAAGTGGGGGAAATTCATGGTAACTAGGAACCTTATCTCCTTGTTCGTTGTGAGCGGCTACATTGTTATCAATTATGTCTTCCGATTGGTTGAGGTTAATGTCTCCTACATTTTTACAGTTTTTGGCAATATGACCTTCTTCCTTGCAGTGAAAGCACTTAATGATACCGCTTGACATGTAAATCCAGTTTCTTTCTCCTTTGTATGTGATCAGTATGGCTTCAGGTATCAAACTTAATGAGTCTTCCGGAACGAACACCTGTCTACGGAAACTTAAGATATGAGTGAACTGTTCTTTACCAAAACCAGCTCTGAGAAACGACACTTGAGAACTGCGTATCACTTTTAATTTATCTAGTTCGTCTTCAATTACTGCATTAGGAATCATAGGATACACATTTGATATTACGATACGTTTCTGTCTACTCACAAGAGACCGAATATTTTGGGAGGAGCCCTCAATATTAATAGTCTTGTACTTCTCTGTTAATTCATCCACTAACTGCTTACTGCTCAAAAATACACACACCCTGTTATTTGAAATTTTTGAAGCATACGTGATGTGACTAGGCGGAACAATCGATGCTAAAGCTTCTACGTACCTTTCGAGGCGTGTGCTGTGGTCTTTGCCTTCAATTATAATACCTTGTTCCTTCTCCGGGTACATGGCATTGAGAACGACTCTGTTGTAACTTGGACCGCCGGTGTGGTTTCCTTCAGCGGGCTCGCTCCTGTAGTCAGAGGCCTGCCCTCGGGTAGCGGCTTCGGCATCCGCCATTTATTTTTTGTTCCCCATTCACAATGAGAAACAGATCGATCGTAATCAGAACAGTTATATGCACTGAAGTAGACTGCTTACTTTACACTGACACTTAAACTTCTTGAGTTCGATGAAAACACGTAAACGAGTCACAGACCGCGAGGCTCTACTGAGCGGGGCACACGATGTTGCCTCGACCACTGCTGCCGAGCGAATGTATTATTATTATTATTATTCTTCACAGTTTTTACTGGTCGGTATGTCAATCACTCACAAGTATGATGACCAGATGTGCGGTTGCTTTATTGAAGATTCAGATGGCTTTTAACAATACGGCATGTATTCAAGATAACTGCCTTCTGCATATTGTATATACTCCTGGCATCCAAGTGAAGACACT
Organism: Teleogryllus occipitalis; assembly: GCA_011170035.1. Taxonomy (NCBI): domain Eukaryota; kingdom Metazoa; phylum Arthropoda; class Insecta; order Orthoptera; family Gryllidae; genus Teleogryllus; species Teleogryllus occipitalis. Next base: position 148,693 of record BLKR01003358.1, read on the forward strand.
CTAGTACGCGAAGTGTCATTTTCCGGCTCACTCTTGTGGCTGATATTTTATTGGCACAATTGTCACTTTGCTGAAGTTCCACTGAGCTGCCACTTCATGGGTGAGATCGGTACATTTTTGGATCTTTCCTTGATGTTTTGCCGATGTATTGTGGGTATTGGGTATTGATACATCAATAAGATAAGCCTGCTGATGGTTCCTATCGATGCATGTTATATTATTATTATTATTATTATTATTATTATTAATCGATGCATATTAATATTAATATTATTGTTATATCT